>JABUQX010044117.1:22500-44473 GCA_015478945.1 Trachelipus rathkii | reverse complement strand
GCCGTTTCCGAAGCTTTTGAACCTGAACTCATGGGCTTAGGCCCCAAAGGGGGATTTTGGGTTCCCTGAAAGTTTCAAATGATCGAGAGATCATTTCTGATCATTCCATTCTACGAGCTCTGGTAGATCTAATTCATTGAAAAACAATCGAAAGAAATTATTATGTATTCGATAGTTTTATTTAATCATTATTCGATTGTAGTTGCAGTAACAAATTGAGAATTTGAGCGTTGATTGTCTAAGAGGATGATGACGTCACAGGATTTATATTCTCTTAATTTAGGGAGTTAGAGATAGCGTATCCTAACCAATCATCGTACCTAAACCCATGATGACGTGACCTTGGCCGAAACAAGCTACACCCATTGGAGGGGGGTGCTGGCCCACAAAGTAAGTTTTGGCTATGGCCAAACGGAAAATAAGCAAATAAATATAAGAACAGTTCATAGTCCATGTAAAGAAGGAATATGAGGAGTTTGGACAGGGGTTGGAGCCGGTTCCAGACCAGGAATCGGATCTGGAAATAAGCATATAGTATGACATGTGAACTGTTATTTCATATGTTTACGAACCTATTTTGAGGGTTTTAACCCCTTACGGGATGTATGAGCACCTTCGGAGGAGGTCTCAAAAGGAAAATGGAGAGAAAAGGACAAATGACAAATGCACTGAGTGCTTAACGGAGGAAACTGAAAGAAGGAAAACGAAGGATTCCAGGAGGAATCAGAAATGGTAAGGCCCAAACTGAGTTGGAACCGAACACCATAAATTGGGGTTTTACCCCAAAATGAATGAAATTTTGGTGTGAAAATCAAACTGCAACATTTACATTTTAAGGTATTTAATATTCACATCTCGTTTTCTTTTGCGGGCATTAACATTATTATTTAAAAAGTTTTTATTAAATCTGAAACATTTATATTTATGCATATTTAAAATTCACTTCTCGTTTTCTTTTTGTAAATGTAAAATATTATATTTTCTTTTGCAAAATAAAACATTTATATTCTCGCATATTTAACACTCACAACTGATCTCTTTCTGTGAACGTTAATGATTAAATTTTGTTTTATAAGCTGAAAGACTTATATTTTAACATATTTAATATTCTCATCTCGTTTTCTTTTAAACTCTAACATTTATATTTTGTTTGTTAAGTTTTTATTATTTTATGTTTAATTTTCAATTTATATTTTGTTCGTTTTTTTTTATTATTTTGTTTTATTTTACATTTATATTTTGTTGTTAAGCTTTTATGATTAATTTTACATTTATATTTTTTTACTTTTTTTATTTATTTTCTAAAATTTTTAATTATCTCAAAAATTTTATTTATTTTAAAAAAGTATTTTAAAGCTTTTTTGAATTTTATTATGTTAATATTTTATTTATTTTCAAAAAAATATTAATTTTTAAACAAATATTTTTTAATATTTATTTTTAAAAAAATTCTAAAAACATTGTATTTTTTTACTTTTATGTTTATAAAAAGTAATAAATATTAATTTATTAACTCTAAAACAGCAAAGCATTAAAGCAGTTAAATAAAACCGCAAACCTCGCAGCCCTCTGTGATCTATTGTTTTGTCAAATTTGAATCTTTATTTTTGTAAAACATAACATAAAGATAAGTTATTTGTATAAAAATGTCATAGTACCAGCATTTATTGTAAATACAAACTCACCTGTTGTTTAAGCATAACTTCTACTTTCTACCTACCAATCTAACTCTCTCCTTATCTTTCTCTTTTCTAACTTAGCAAAACGTACTAACCTAACACACCTAATCTATTGGTAACATAATAATGATCTTAATCTATCAACTAATGATAGCACGACAAATACCAAATACCATATGATCTCTCTTTACCTAGCCTTACCTAACATATGCAATATTACTGAAACTAACATTGTCTAAAGCACCCCAACTTTATACAATAAATTTACATTCTAACATGTACATGCAGGTATTTCTAAACTCATACATCTGTACCCTGTGTTCATTCAAGCTGTATTTCAACCAATTAATTTTCAGATTTAAAACGCATCTGATTTTCTTTTTGTAAACGTAAACTTACATTTCCTTTTGCAAGCTGAAACATTTATATTTCCTACAAATTTTACATTCTTCATTTTCTTTCTTAAAGTTCGCTCAACTCTACTTCAGTATTTAAAATATTTTCCCTTCTATCGAAATAGTTATGAGCATAGTAGTTAACCTTAATTACATTTTCTTTTTTTTGTTCCGTTGTCATTTTTTATTATTTAAAAGACTATTTTCCTGGACTCTATAAATATATGTTTAAATTTACATACAACTTAATGCTTGTTTCGTTTCAAGTTATCATTTATATTTCTTTGTTAAGGATTAAACGATGTATATTTTACCTATTATTATCTATTTAAACCTGAACTCAATATTTTTCATAATCTATTTTTATTAAATTTGCAATGACAATTAATTTAATTCATATATATTATTCAAAGAATAAAAAGGAAAAAAAGATTTAATTTTTATTTAAAGATTAAATTAGCGGGTCATTGTGTTAAAACAATTGCTCTTATGAATATTGTTTCTATTTATCAGATTTCTTTACACTGTGATTAAATTCGTGATTTATTAACCCTAAAAGTAACAATAATATAGTTAAACACACCATACCCTCCCTTCTCCGTCATGATCTACTGATCAGAATTTATTAAAAACATTATATTGGACCTTATCTTTTATAATAGTAAACATCATGTATAAAAATTAGAGTCCATTCAATATAGACTTACACCTTTCTGTCTGTCTACCTTAAGGCCTATTATATCAACACTAGCGTTTATTATATACCAGACAGTCCTTACCCTCATTAAGCATACTTGAATATCATAATAATCTCTATATTTAAGCTATCCGCTTCTCCACTTTAACACGAGGTACCTCTCAACCTCCCTTCATAATCGAATATTCTCTTACTTTAGCATTTCTTCTCTTGCAAGATTCAGTCTCCTTCGATTAATCCGCGCTTCCTAAAAACATATAAGTTTACCCTTATTCATCCTCTATCTCGCACATAGAAGTCACTCTAGAAAATATCCAGCTAACTTATATTGTTGAATGTTTCCTTGACACTTCATATCATTGAGCGTAACCCCTCAGCTAGATTATAAATATTACATCCCCTATCTCCTCCTAAAAATCCCCTTTATTTCCCCCAGCAAGCGTTACAACCCAATTACTGTCAAACAAAAGCTACTGATATATATACTTTTAATATGCTTTCTTATTCAACGCTCCATTTTGCAAATTCCTTTCCATCCACCTTCTTCCCATAGCCTTTAACTGCTCCAGTTATATTCTACTTTTCCATACCCTCTTATTATCTTAACATTTAGTTATACCTTTTTAATTTTTACTTCTATATATTATATAACTTAATCATATAAGTACATACTCCAATTAGCTTCTATATATCACATTATATTCATACGTCAATATATAGAATACTTATATATCGATATATAAAATCTTTAAGTAGGATATTATAAAAAGCATAAGATTACTAACTATACTAGGATATTTAATTTTACTATATATATAATATATATATTATATCAATAAGTATTTTGAATAAGGAAATCAAGTTGATATTATATAATCATATATATTATAGACATTGTTCATTTATATTTTCAGCCACACCCCCCGCCAAAACTGTAAACAGTTACCATTATACTTATAATCTAAGAAATGAATTATTGCAATATCCAGCAAGCCTCCCAATAATCTAACCTCATCATCTTATAAACAATGGAGCTGCGCAAATATTTTCATAAATCCTAATATCTGGCAAAATGAAACCTATTACTGTCTATTTAACATGACTCCTTTATCTTTCTTATGATCTTGGAACATCAGGATGTTTACGGAACAGCAAACAAAACCCCAAATTTAAGATTATCTTATATGACAGCTAACAAAACATATATTTTATCCTCTAAATTATCAATCAGGTACTATAACAAGAATCCCGAATTCTAGCTCATAATACCAAAACTATTAACCATTATTCACCTGGCTAGTTAAACTATCTAAGATTAGAAGATTTCTAAAAAATAAACTAAACTATTAAATAAAGCCATACTTACGCAAACCTTAAAATACCCATAAAATTTATACACAAATTTACAAACAAACATAACCCATAAAGCACAAAGAAGTAATAAATGCTATGTGGGCATCCAGTTGAAACAGTACTGCTAATTATCTTTCAGTTAACCCTCATAATCCCTAAGAATATCTGCTACAAGGGCAAGGTAGTCCACTGAGACCTAATTAATATTATAAACTATATAAGTCTCCTAAAAATTCAACCCCTGCTATTAAATAGATAGCACAAACACTTTAACAAAAGATTTCCATCTAACACTATTACACATATGCAGTAAAATAATAACCTAGTGCCATTATAACCCCTCTAATGTTAAAATAAAGCAATGTTCCCCCAAAATCTTAATTCTAAAAATTCAAGCTACTTATATTTTATTCATGAATTATATACTAATTAACTTGACAACCCAATTGATCCACATGCATTAATAACTTAACATCTCTGGTTGAGTAGATGCAGTTAAATTATAATAGTGCTCTTGAATCACCCTCATAGTGTATCCCTTCTAATATTCACCACCCAAATAAGCAAAATATTATACAATATCCATGATATTCATTATCCTCCATATCTTACCATCTATCTCATAAAAAGTTCTAAAACACATCGTGAGAGCGTAATGAACATATATATAACTAAAAAGATCCCGGCACAAAACAAGTACAATCCCATTCTCAAAAATTTTGTTCACCCCGATTACTGCCTTGACCTCATTCAACCAATATCTGCCCTTTTACCACACCTATACATAGCCCACATTTAAAATATACCTATTTACAATAAACATATTTCTACCCACCCCAGTATTAATAAATTTATCCCCATCTTAAATTAGATAAATATTGATGATAATCCGTATATTCCTATTAACTCCCCTAATAGTTCCCACAAAAAATATCTTAGAAGATCTAATATCTTATTTTTCCTTTCCCATTCATACCTGAAAACTAAGTGATTCTTATCTATATCAAGAAGATATTATTATAATCTATCTCCATTTAATTATTTTATCATTGATTGAATATTCATCATCAATGAAAACTCCTTTGCGAGACTTCTACAATCTCGTCATGAGCATACTCCACAAATGCAGCATTTTTATTGCTAATATTACTATTTTTCTTTCGTGGCACATGCCGTTTTTCAAATTCATTTTTATCTAAAGTCAACCCTAAAGACTATATACGATTTACGAATTCCAATTAAGTGTCTTCCCTCAGTATCTACCTAGTCCTACTCGAGGCTAGGTGCAGAGGAATAGCATTGGCCCTCTAAGAAATTCTAATTCATATATTGGAATTAGTCCCCGCTTCACGGAGCCAGTTCAAATTTCGTTAAGTGATAAATTAGTCTATCAACACAGCTAATAATAATCTATTCAAATCAAAATCTGAGTTTCATTAAGAGACATTTAACGACTTTCAACTTCAGCCATCAAAAATTCCCATGATAGTAATTAGTTAAACAAAATAATAATATCCACAATTTCCCCATATGTGCACTTTTCAGTATAGGCCTCAAAGTCTATGATGGGAGGAACCTTGTTATATGACTTTTAAAATAGTCTTTTGCAATTTGTCCCATAGCCTCTGTAACAATTGTACTATTATCTACACTTTAAACGAATACAGATAATCGTCAGTTTTTTCCATTTTGTGATTCCTGATTCTATAAATATTTATCTACATATTAACGAATTGAACCAATAAATTCTCATTACGTAATAGGACTCAAAACCAACATCTAAATATTAAGCGTCAAAATCATTAACAATTGATCCCATGCGTTTTTAACCTATTATCAAAGCGAGCACAAATGATCCGCTTTGCCTTAACCCTATACAATAATCTAAATATCTGTAATAAATCCTTATTTGTGTTATTACGACCTTCGTTCTACAATTCCGATTGATATAGATTAATTTAATAATTACAAGAGATCCTACTCTTCTTTGTCAAATTATAATGACCTTATTTAGTATCCGTATGTTTGGCTATAACGTTTTTCTCCATTTTTGCTCTAGTGCGTTCGCGACTGCACATACTAAAAATGTGTAATAAGTAGAGAGATTACATTCGAGTTATTGTCTCTCACACAGATGAGAGGTGAAGAGAGCTATAGAAAGTATATGCCAAAGAGCATCTTCTAATAAAACAAAATTGTTAGCTGACTATCGATCAAATGAATAAAATAGATGGCGCGATCCGATATTATCCTGAATGACTGATTGAACTACGTAAAACAGAATCTCGAAAAGTCACCAACTGAGTTCAAGAATCGTAGAAATCGAAAGCGCCTAGAAGGCGGTGAATAGTTTTTCAAGAGGATGATTATAGCTAAATCATTGAGAGTCCGCGTAATAATCTGAATCTAAAATTTTCCCTCAGTTCTTTTCTATAAGGTGCCAATGTAGCCTTGGCCATAAAACCCAACCCACTTCGGTCGTTTATCATGAAAGACATAATATCCTACAAACCCTCACCACGGAATATGTGGTAAAGTATAGATCTTATCGATAAGATCTGAGTAAATTGTTAGAATTTTGTCAGAAAATCAAAAGACCGGTTAACTATATTGAATTCTTAGCACACAAAAATCATATTATCTGACTGCTAATGATCCATTATCCAGAACAGATCACACCTCAAAAAATATCCTCAATTTATACATAGTTTCAAATTTAAAAACTAGATTTCGTTATATTTGAAGTACCAAAATATGAGCTATAACAAAAGATTAATAAACTACCTGAAGACCGTCTAAAAATGCTCCCCGATCATATGAATATATCAAAAATTAGTTTTTATAATTTATTTTAACCAGCTAATTGGGAACCTCGACGTCGAAAAGCCGTATTAAATTAACGTATTCAAAAAACCGTGATGTTGACAAGATATAGTTATTATCCCTATAAACGCTGAGCAAACTTTATTATCCAGATATATAGTAATAGATCATGTAAACCATTTTGGACCTAGTAAAATAGCGCTCTATATATACTTAATATATATTCGAGAGAGAGAGATTTTAGAAATTATAGAGAAATAAAAGGATGAGAACTTGAACCCTGTGTAAGTAAAGAGGAGGTCTCCCATGAGGAGGTTATTAAATATGCCGACCTTAATGAAATTTAAGAAAATATATCCACCAGTAGTCCCAAACCCCTAGTATAAAATATCCAGATATGCCCCAATAAATATAATAGATATATAATAATAAGATATACGTATATATAAAATAGTATATCCAAACCCAGCCTCATAATACCCATAATTATCTCAATACCTAAAGTCGTTTTTCAAAAGAAAAAATCTACTTAAAGATACCATGTATTCCACGGTCAAAAATCTTGAAGAATTTTTACTTTCAAGAATGTTAATCAGCTTTAAATTGAATTGAAATATTTAGAAAATATTTAAAAAGGATATTTTAAAAATTCCAAAAGCTGATAATTAGGAAGAAGATATTAAGGCTACGGTAGAGTGGAAGTATGAGAGAAGAAGACGAAAAGTCCCTTAGAAATTCAACCTTTTCCTAAAAGAACCTTTGTTGGTGACCAGTACTTAAACCCGTCGAATGCCCAACCTAACAGAAAGTTCTTTGTTAATTACCTGCAGAAAGAGAATATAACAACCAAAACCAAATACGTACAATGATGAATTTTAAAAAAAGAAAGGACGATAGAAAAATTTAACTGAGGAAATGTAGAAAGAGAGGAAATCAAGTAAAAAAATAAGTTCCAAAGGGTCATCAAAAAATTAACAATTTATATTGAAAAATTTTCCAGAGCATATCGTGCATCAGCAAAGTTCAAGAACAGGAGTGATTTTTCCCACATAAAGTTCGAGAAAGTCCAACCTGCAATCAATAATAATACCTCCTTCCTGTTTAAGACACTGTTAAAGATGAAAGCATCTACCCTTTAGAGCGAGTTAAAATTCAAATTGTAAAGTGAGGAGAGTCTCGAACAAATCATATCAATCCATCACTACCCAACCACAAGAGATCTATATCAATCTAATGTCACCATTTTCCGACCCCATAGAAAAAAGAAATAGACAACACAATGAGCACACACCGAGAAAGATTGGAATTCTGCAAGAAGTCGGACACGGTTTTAATCCAAGTTCTCTGAGCGTAAATATTCCCATTGCAATGTTTAGAAAGATAGAAGCTAAGGAGATTTTCATATAACCAAACTATAAAAGTGAAAAAAAGAGATAAAACTGTCGAGAACGCCGTGAGTCATAGGTCCAGACACTGAATTAAATGAGTCCGAAGAAAGAAAAAAACTGTTGCTTCCGTGAATAAGACTTTATAGAACATGAGTGATTAACGATTAAGAAGTTGTGATCACTTATTCGAATGACAATAAATAGACCTAGAAATGTTATGAAAAATTAACTGGGCTGCTACTCTTATACGAAAGGACTGATGGAAAGAAACAAAATAGTACTATTTGAGCGTAAGTGTACCCCAAACCCAAGTCCCTAGTTCGCCTATCACCCATTACGACCGCAAATCCAATTATATGCCGATAGTTATTATACGGCTTATGGTTAGTTTGTGAGGCCAGATATTGTTCTTAACCGGAGGAAAAATGGAATATCTAATTTATTAGTCAAAAAGTCTATGCACAGAAATCTTTTTTGTCTGTTGAAGTGCTCCATGACTCTTATGATTTTAAGAAAGCTACTAAAATGTGAAAAATGAATAAACAATAAAAGAGTAAGTAATTTTCGAAGCTAGAAAATACGTAGTAAAATTTAATTATAATTTAATATAAAATACAATCCTAATTTATAAAATAAACTACTTACTACGTTAATTAAAGAATACCACATGCCAGTAAAAAGCTTCCTATATTTCCATCTTCCAGTTAAAAAGACCTGAAATTGAACACTGAATCACTAGCCCAAAGAAAATACGACCTTAGGATAGAAATAAATGCTAATAACACCGTTATTGAACTATGTTTACATACATACAATAGTATAATTTTAAATTATTTTTTATGTGCAAACTATTAAATATGCCCTAGAGAACGAAAAAAATAAAAGATAAAGAGAGAGAAATAACGGCAGAAATAATACCCCAAGTTGCAGTAACATGTAATGCATGTGCAGCCCTGATTTTTTAAAGGTTTCTGAAAACCGGAATGTTCCTAAATCCCCCACATACTTACTAAAGCACATTTAGTCGGAAAATTCACAAGTATTATTCGATGAAAGATCGCATCACCAACCACCACGTAAGTAAAACCATAGTTTCATACTGTATTGATAGACCCTCTTATCATAAAGTTATTTCATAAAAAAGAATCAAATATATAACCTCTACATTACTACAAATCTTCGATAAATGCTCAAAATCAAATTTAACAAACCTAGTCACTTCAACTCGTCCCTAATAAAAAGCTAACTACTTTTTTTAATTAAATATAATTGCATTAATAAATATTAAATATATTAAAAAAAAAAAACCGTCCCCATGAAGAGCTTGCAGTAACTAATTTCCTTTTGCTTTTCTTACCACACATACGAAATCTTATTTGCTACTTTTTATTTCATGATTTTATACAACATACATATAAAATAAAGCAATATTTCTTTAACTTAGGGATGGTTGATGGAGAAAGGGGGTCTGATGCCACAGTTACCCAACGATACTCGCTGGAATTCTCAAATAGATACCATAAAGACATACCTGTCAAACCACTCTCTGTATATTGATATTAGAGGCGAGCACATGAATTCAATCAATACCTCAATTGGAAGACTAATCGACAATTTGTCTATACAAAGAGAAGCAATAAACTTACAAGAACAATTAGAAATTGTTGCAGGCGCATTAGATAGGGTTTGTATCTGGTTATAAGAAACCGTCGTACGTGCCTCCCTCTTAGTTTTGGGCCCCCCTTTGACCCCCTTTGGGGGCGTAGCCCCCTTTAAGTTTTAATGATAAATATCTAAGAACTTAATTTTCTTCTATTCAAAAAGAAATCCACTAGTCTCTTTTAATTAAGGCATTGTAATCATATATATATAATATATATATATAGATATATATATATATAATATATATATTATATATATATATATTATATATATATATATAAACGTATATATAATATATATATATATTAAAGTAAAGGAGTGGGCGCCGAAACAGCAACATTCCGTGTCCAAATGCTTAAGAAGAGAGTATTGATGATGGAGCAGTCCCCCCTTTCTGATCATCACTAGCGGCAAGAATCGATCTTTGAAAAATATAACAGCGCCACTGGGATTAGCAAACCATAAGCCTTCAGCTTCCGCACTAATCCGATATTGATAGGATGTCACATCATCATAGAAACGGAATAAGCCTTTCAAACGCGATACCGCGTACATTCCCCCCGACTGGCATCTACAAACAGGCGGCGTCACCACTACTGAATTTACCCACGCATATGGCTCCGAAACAATATCTTCATCACTAACGCGCCTCGCCTGATTTAAGAGCAAGCCACCGGGACAGGTGATGTCTGTAATTTTGTCAATGGGCATTCCAAGTTGCAAGAATGGCCTGCAACTCGCGGATATTAAAATTAATTGGTGGTATTACGATCAGGGCCGCACCGCCAGCTTCATCATCGCCCTCATCATAATCCGCTTCCATTCCAGACATCTCCCATAGCGCTGCCTCCCTCTGTCGCAGAACTAAATCCTCAAACGTCACCAATCTCATTTCCTCAGCATCAAAATTTTCACAGAACGAAAGTGCTGGTATAGTTCCATTAAACAATTAATCAGGAAAAGGTCACCAAATGCTTGCACTCTATATCTTAACATCTTAACAACGTCCAACTCATAACGATCAAAGGGTTTTATCTTTATTAGCTCTCCAGCTGAACGAAAAACATTCAATATTCCGATCCCGTGTGAACAATTACCCAGACAATTTCCTTCCACGTTATAAATCTCGTCAACATTCTTACAAAAAATATTCCAATGCCTCTGCAAAAGCTCCATCACTCTTACCGATTTCGATCCTACTCTCGGTATTCCAATGAAAAGTTTTAATGATAAATATCTAAAAAAAAAGTTTTAATGATAAATAATCAATAAATATCTAAAAAAAAGTTTTAATGATAAATAATCAATAAAAAGTTTTAATGATAAATATCACTATTAAGCATCATTAGATGCTTCACATAGCCCGCAACACTACCTTTAGTGATCTCAGCATATCGGCGCTGCGCATTATGGTCTGTGTCCTTTGAAAGAACAGCCATCATCGTACCTCTTCCTGAGACACATCTGACATGAAACTGATTCGGCGCCGAAACAGCATCCGTTCCAAATGCTTGAGAAGTATTGATGATGAGCAGTCCCCCCTTTCTGATCATCACTAGCGGCAAGAATCGATCTTTGAAAAAAATAACAACGCCACTGGGATTAGCAAACCATAAGCCTTCAGATTCCGCACTAATCCGATATTGACAATAGGAAGTCACATCATCATAGAAACGGAATAAGCCTTTCAAACGCGATACCGCGTACATTCCCCCCGACTGGCATCTACAAACAGGCGGCGTCACCACTACTGAATTTACCCACGCATATGGCTCCGAAACAATATCTTCATCACTAACGCGCCTCGCCTGATTTAAGAGCAAGCCACGGACAGTGATGTCTGAATGTTTCAAGGGCAATCCACAGTCAAGGATGGCCTGCATACTCGCGGATTATCCTGCTCCGATCCGTATCCATCCAAAGGTTCCATTTACTATTGAAAACTTGTCAGCACATCTTCTTTCAATAAATTTTTTTACCTAATAAATATTTTTAAAGAAAAGTCCTACCCCTGACTTCGGTTCGGCTCCGGATCCGACTAAGTTTCTTTACTAATTAAAATTGTTAGAAAAACGTCTTCTGGCAATGCATTTTCGCCTAAAAAAAATATATTTTGAAAGATTAAACCAGGATCCGACTCCGATGTTCGGCTTCGGTTCGATCTGAACTAAAAGTTCTGCACCAATTTGAAAATGTTCAGCACTTCTATCAATCAGTAAATTTTCACAAAAAAAGTATTCGAAATAAAATCAATACTCCGACTTCACTCCGACTCCGAATCCGGATCGCGATTAGGATTCTGCACATATTTGAAATTGTTGCAGCAAGTCTTCTGAATAAATATATTCATCATAGAAAATATTATCTCTTGAAACAAATTTTTATTCCAAGGAATAAGGCTTCCCGATCTGATTCCGATCCACCCGACTTAAGTGTCGGTCAAGCTATTTGAGAATGTTTGTTCATACTGTTCTGGCTAATAAAGTTTCAGCCTAAAAATATATTAGATGAAAAGAAAAATTTTTCCTTATCTAGTAGTCCGGGCTCGGATCGACTAGGTTCTGAAGCTATTTGAAAATGTCAGACGTCTTCTGTCAATAAAATTTTACCTCAAAAAAAATTTATTTTCAAAAATCATTACTCTGGCTTCCGACCCATCTCCGGACTTGAATTCCGGCTACCGTTCAACTCCAAATCGGATCCGGATTAAGGATTCTGCACTATATTTGAAAATTGTTTAGTTTTTTCTTACAATAAAATTTTTCATCTTAAAAATATTTTTCTCGTGAAAAAATACTTATACTCCAGATCCGGATCCGGATCCCGACCTGACTAAGGTTTCTAGCAATATTCAAAAAAATATTTATTAAACTCTTAAAAATTTTCACCCTAAATATTTATTTTTAAAAGAAAATCATACCCAGTTCCGGGTTCCTGGTCTCGGAATAACCGACTTAAGGTTTCTGCACTTATTTGAAAATTGGTTAGACGCTTTCTGCAATAAATTTATATCTAAGAAAATATTCTTCCTGAAAAAATTTATCACCCTCCTACAACTCAATTACGGCTCCGACTCCGGATCTGATCCGACTAAGGATTCATGCACTATTCCCGAAACCTGATTCATGCACGTTGTGGAAGCAAAGTTTTATCTAAAAAAAATTTATTCCTAAAAAAAATGGATATACCCAAAATCCACCTCCGGGTTCCGATCCGGATCCAACTAAGTTTCTGCACTATTTGAATTGTTAAGCACTTCTTCTGGCAATAAATTTTTTACCTAAAAAAATGTTCTTCTTAAGACAAAAATCAACTAGCGCACGGCTCCTGACTTGGTCAGATTCTGCTACCTATTTGAAAAATTGTGACATTAAATTTTTTCACCTAAACAATATTTGATTAAAAATCTGTCGTATGGTTCCGATCTGACTAAGTTTTCATGTACTATTTAAAAATTGTTCATACCTCTTCTGCATTAAATTTTTCACCTAAAAATATATTTTTAGAAAAAAAATCAAACAGGATCGATCGCTTCGGCTCCGGCCAGCCAACTCTCGGCTCAGGCTCCGATCCAATAGTTTCTGCACTATTTGAAAAAATTGTTTAGATTTATAAAATAATTATATTCTTCGGAAAAAAATCATCACTTCCGGGTTTTCGACCCGCTCGACTTCTGACGTTCCGGCTCACTTCACTCCGGCTCTGGAGGTCGAATCCGGATCTGACTAAGGATCTGTACTAGTTTGATGATTATTTTCCATCTTCTGATATATAAATTTTCATCCAAAAAAAAATATTCATGAAAAAATATATCAGGATCCGGAATCGGCCCGGCTCCATTTATTTGATCTGAGTAAAAATCCTAGAATGATCTAAGGTGAGAGTCCTAAACCTTAATTGAAAATTTGAATTGGATGAAATTTTGTTAGTTCGAGACACCTCTGTAATAAATTTCTGTATTCTAAAAAACTATTTAAATTTTTTAAAAATTTAATTAAACCATATGTTCAGAGGGACATTTTGCTGCTAATTTAAGAATAAAAAAATGTGAAAAATTTTTGATTATTGCAAAGTAAGGTCTAGTTATGAAGTTCTCCCCTTAAAATCGCCATCTTTTTATATACCTTGCGAAAAAAAGCAACTGTGATAGTTACTAATGTCTGTAGTTTAATCGAGTTGTATGAAAACACTTGTTGTGCGTTTTAATTTTTAGCCACTTGTTTCCTTAACGTGTTCTTTGGCCATTATCAGAAATTCTGTCGTCTGAATATATCGTCGTTAAAGCCACCATAATTTAATTGAATCTTGTCTAGCAGCCTTCACCTATCATGCAACTTACAATATCTTTGCAAAATGGAAGAATGAGGGTTTCAGCAATCGTATCGGTTTATTTTTTGCTTTATGATCTTGAGTGCTCACTTTATATAATGCAAGAAGACGTGCATAAGATTGTGATGCGAACTGACAGATTTAAATCAAGACTACAATGTTTCCGCACCACTTTCCATTTCGTTTAAAGAAAATGCATCTTTATCCTTTAAAGTTGAATGACAGCCAGGATGACGCTTTAGAAAGCTAGGTTTCATAGAACCTTTAGACAAGACCTTGTAGCAACGACACACTGTGGTTGTATTCGACTGCCTTTATGAATTGAGTGAAACCGTATTTGGGGTAACTATAATACTGAATTATCTCTGTATTTTGATGGAGCCGCACTAATCTTTAATGTATATAATATATTAGTATATAATTATATATATATATATATATATTATATATCATATAGTATATATATATATTATATATATATATAATATATATATATATATATATATAAATTTTATATACTTTATATATGATGGCGTTATTAATGCATATTTCCATGACTTACGTGTACCACCTGAAAAACTCTTCCGGTACCCCAGTTTGAAACCTCTGCTCTAAATATATGATTATGAGATATCACCTTCGTCGTGAGGCGTACGCAATGAAACCTAAAGGGAAGCCATACAGAAGACAGAAAGAGATATTTGGAAAGAAAGTATATCAGAGATGATTTATTGTAAGTGATAACGGTTCAGACAATCTAGTGCTAAGAAGAATTAAGAAGAAAGAGAGAAGAGAAAGATCTTCAGTAGAGACTGTCAACTAAAAGAGAAAAAAAATTCTCGATTATTGTATTAAAAATGTTAAAATTTTAAACATTTTAATTTATTTTCATATCTTACCTTTTTTACACAGACTTGCAAAATTTAAAATCATTACTTTTGGCTATTTTGGTAAATTAATTATTGAATACAAAAATAAATTAAAGAAGAAAATTTAAAATAATACATTGTGAAATGTGATGTTGCGTTCCCATTGGCAGATCGGTGAGTCAGTTGAAGAAAATTTACCAATTCTCTTCCTCTTGGAAGTAAGGGTCTAAACCCACCTTTTCATTAAATTTTCATGAATGCTGGTCATATAATAAAAGTGACAGTAGTAATAATAGTGATATTTAATAATATTAATATGGTGAAGTATGGTGCCATGTATGTGAAATATAGTGTGATTTATATTAAAAGTATATTTGTCATACAGAATGTAGTGTATATAATAATAATAAACAATAATAAAATACAGAGTTTTAGCGATGATAGTGGAAATATATTGAATTGTGAATTTAAAATAGGTTAGTTTTTAATAATAATAATATATTAATGTAATAATAAAATTTACAAGAAGGGTCAAAAGTAGAGTTGTTAATAATATTTTATTATCAGCACTTTTTTGTTAAAAAAAAAAAAAAAAAAAAAAAAAAAAATTATGTAAACGAACAATCGAAATTTGGTTGACATTTTTTATTTTATTTTGAGTCAAACATGTCCACTGCCAGAAGAAGAAACTCAAAATTAATAAACTACAATTCCAAGTTGATTACGATGTGTCTAATAACTGTTCGTACGGTTCTTCTATTCCATCCTCTTGCCAGGTCGTAACTTCGAGTTTCTTTAGGACCTCGGCAATTTAAAAAAATTCAAATTTTAAAATCATCCTTTCTCCATCGATTGTTATATATTATTATTATTATTATATTTATTTTATTATTATTATTATTATTATTACTTTTTTATTTTCTATCTTATTTTATTTTTATTTTTATTTCTCTACAATTATTCCTCATCCATAAACAGAAAGCAAGCTCTGTTTTAAAGATAGGAATTTCAAAACCATCTCAACGCTTTAGGAAGTGCATGTTGAACCAATCTTCAAAATGAAAATGATGACCGGTTTAAAAAAGAAATGAAAGATTGTACTAAAAGGAGAAGAATACTTTACATATTAGTATACGGAATTAATGACTACTTTAATTACTATTGACACTTACTTAGTCCCCTTTATAAAGGTCCAAGTTTCTTTTTGTCGCAATCAAATGATGAATTATAAATAACAATTAAATCGTTACTTGTTTTGTTGCAGTTGAAAACATTCAATCCGAACAGTCTATTAATTCAGTACTGTAAAATTTTCTCTTTAAATCTAAAGATAACCAAAACATTCTATAAAGTAAATCAATAATAGTCGTATAAGAAAATTCATTAAGAATTTTTACAGTCCTAGTAGTGAATGAAGAAACACACGCATTATCCAAAAAATGTAGTGCAAATATTGAAAACTATCACCAACAAAAAAAAGACGATGACTCTGATAAAGAAAAATTTAGATTTGTGAAAGTTAAGCAAAAGTCTACCGCTTGAGCTAAACTTGCAAGGAAATACTTGGCGTCCCCCACTTGTTCCAAGTTCGAGAGTATTTAGTAATTGCTAGGCTCTCAGCAGAAAAAATTGAAGCTACTCAGCCAAACCTTCCTAGATGTGGATAGTAACAATTAATTTAAATGTAGATAATTATTCCATTGTAAATTTTTTCAATAAGGGCGAAGGTTGGAGAAAGAGGTTGGTGGGGTGCATTTAGTTGGGTCCCCGTCCCGTACTCGTATATATATATATTACATAGGATTTGTGATTAGACCTTTATATATAGTATATTTATATATAATACTTATATATATATAATATATATATATATATTTTATAATATATATAGTTAGAGTATAAATATATATATCTTGCATATATATATATATATGATATATATATATTTAGTGATGCAAAGCTGATGTCATTTTTTCGGCATCCGACGGATGCGGTGTTATACGCTTCTAATGCGGATCGATGTTGATTTTAATACGGATGCGGATGCGGTTATAATAATTTATATTTATAATATATATAAAATTATATATAAATATTATATATATATATATAATATTAATATATATATATAGAATATATATATTTGTGATGCCAGCAGATGTCATTTTTCGCATCTACAGTATTAATATAATTGTGTTTAATATCCCAGGTCATGCGATGCTGGATGTTGGAATTATATATATATAATATATTATATATTTTATTTATATATATATATATATATATATATTATATATATATATAATATTGGATATAATGTGACAATAATATATTTCCGAGTTGTTGAGCCACAATCTATAATTTAAATTGTGATTACAGGGTGCTGACGGGACCCAACTCAACATGACCTTACACCTCTTTCCCCAACCGGCTCCCCTTAGTGAAAGGCGAATTTACAGGATGATTATTATACTTTCTGCAATTCGTATGAAATGCAAACTATAGGAAGGGTATGTGCATGAGAAATATCAGATTTTCTCCTTATTCTGCTAAGAGTCTGTTCTCTTTTCACTCATATATTAGCCCGCATTGCTAATAATACTCTCTCAATTGGAACAGTAGTTGGAGGGACAGGCCAAGTATTTCCTTGCAGTTTACTCAAGCGGGGCAAAAATTTGCTAACTTGGTCACCAACTGATAGTATCACATTGTATCTTATCGTTTTTCTTGTGATAGTTTTCAATCATTGCACTGCATCTTTTGATAATGCGTGTGTTCTTTCATCACTACTGGACTGTAGAAACTTTTCCAGTGAATCTGTTATTTGAGTTTTACTTGATAGAAGTTGTTTGTTTCTGCAATTTCTTTTTTTTCTGAAAGGTGGCGAATTAATAGACTGTTCGATTAAAATTTTTTTAACTGCAAACAACAAAGTGACTATTTTTAGATTATTTACAAAAAAAACTTGCCTTATAACGGGATCTAAGTTAAGTTGCAATAGTATGAAGTCATTAATTTCAACAGTAACCAAAGCGTATTTTCTAGCTTCTAGTTAATTACATACTTATCATTCTTTAATCGTCATCATTTTCATTTGAAGATGGTGCAAAATGCTTCCTTTGTGCATATTATGTATTTCATTCGAAGACAGGAGCTGTAGAGACGCTGATTTTTTTGCTAGTAATTTCCTCAAATGTTTCACTAGCTGAATGCAGTGTGGTGATATGATGGCCGTTATTCCACATTAGTAAGAAATGTTCATTTGGGAATCAACTGGCGGTACAAATTAGAAGGCGTTAGCTGAGCAATTACTCATATCTTTTCAATCATTTGAAGATTACTATTCTCAGTGAGTTGGAATGTCTTTGATAACAGTAAGATATTGTATATTCAAGACGTGTTTAATTTGCCTTCAATCATGTTTCATTTTCGATTCAATCTTAAGTATTTTTATTATAAATTTTATTTCATCAAATTCTCTGATAATAACACCGCGCAACATCCGCCAGGGCATAAGCAGCGGATGCGATCTTTCATAATGGCGGATGCTTCCGCGAATGCGATGTTACATTGCATCACTAACTATATAATATATTATATATATATATATAATTATGTGTTTTTCATTAAAAATATGGAGGAATCTTTAAAGTACTTTTGAAGATATTTATATATATAAACTTTACTATCTAATCCGCATCGCGGATATTAAATCAAATACATCGAAATCCGGGGATTGAAAAAATGACATCTGCATCACTTATATATAATTATATAATTATTATTTTATATATTTATATGTATAATATAAATAATTATATATGTAGTTATGTATATAAGTATATATATAGTAGATTTAGATTAGTTATATGTAGTATATTATATATAGTGTAAAGATTGTTTTCTTTTGTATATTTCCAACTTCTTCAAATAAGTTTAAAAGTGGCTAGTGTCAGTATCATTCTTTTTTAAAGATAGTCTTGAATAATAATTATTTATTGGCTTACCCTTCGATTTTGACTTTGTATCATTTAATTGAATTAGTTGTTAATTTTGTGTGTGCGATTGGTATTATTGTCAAGTTTTACATCAATTTACTTATAATAGGTAACTTTTATTAAGAAAGTTGTTAACTTTTTGCATTTATTTTGTTTTAGTTTATTTTTATTTTTAACCAAATTTGCATTTTAGTTATGTATTTTTAAGCAAGTGACTAGTATTTTAAGCTGAAATGTAATTAAACTCAATTATTCCATTTTATATATTATAAGAATATCTAAGAATTTTTTTTGTTCTATATATTTTAGATTTACAGTATCATCAAAATGTATCGGTAAGAATTTTAAAGATATGTCTTGTTGAACGGATAGTCGAGATGTACAAATTAGGTGTTCTAAATGAGAATTTTCAGAAGTTTACAGGGAAAAGTTAAAATAAGAGAGAGAATAATTACGATCCGACGGATGGTATAATCATCATTGAAAACTGGATCGACCGGTGTTGAAGTGACTATAAGATCATTAATGAAAAATAGAAAAGGGTTGGCAATAAGTTTAAACCCTGAGGAACACCACTCCATAATAGATTTTAGGGAACGTTGACTGCTACAACAGTTGCTACAAAATGCCCAGAAAGGAAATCAGAATCATAGGTTTAAATGGGTTGGAGGATGGTGGAAGAAATGATTGAATATTATATGATGTAATGGTTTTATGTTGTAGTGTAGACTTTAATCAAAGAAAGGAGAAGAAATGAGATTGTGATCTATTTTGTAGTTTATATAGTTTATGGTTTTGTATCATTTATTAATCAAAGTGACCAATAAATGACTCCCTTTACTTTGACATAATTTTATGGGTTTAAAAAAATAAGCGTATATCTATTAAGGACCGAAATCGAGCATCTGGAAGCTTGTCTTCCAATCTTTGAGATTTCTTCTCAAAAGGGCTTAAGAATGACTATTCTTTTTATTATCGATCGGATTCTCTTATAGATTTACCTAAAGGATATGCGATTTATTTATTGTCAGAAAAGAGTCTTATTCTTTTCTGATTGTTAATTTGTTTTAGTTGTCTGCTAAACAAATATCTCTAGTTCAAGCCAATGCCGCTCAAGGAGTTCTCTTCTTAGATTTGTACGATTTGATATAATCAATTGAACATCTCTTTATCTGTGGTGTGGCCTATGTTAAATATTATTTTGAATAATATTGACTGTGTTAAAAGTTTCCTTGTACGTTCTTTTGACTATTTGGCACCAACGGTTCTATGTAGATGTTGGATTCCATCCAACATCACTTTCGGTTAAATTATTCTTTTATTTGACAAATAGTACAGTTGTATATTGTTTCTCTGACTTAACCTTATAGTCTTTCTCTACGATATTGACATTGCTTTGCTTTCTGATAGTATTTAAAAGTTAGTTTCTTGCTCTTAACGGCTTATAAGTATCGGTTTTCTCTGAACAACTCTAATATGTCAGTTTCCTGACAGAATATTGCATTAGTTCTCTGTGATGTATGGATTGAGTAAGTGTTAGTTTCTCTAACTGCAAATTATCGGTTTCTCGATACTACTATATGTTCAGGATCTTCTTACAAATATCACTAATTGTTTATCTTATGCGAATTCTAGATGTTAGTTTCTTAACAGCATATAAGTATCCGTTTCTCTGATGAAATATTTAGTCTTCTCCTGACAATACATCTTATGCTTATAGTTCTTTCTAATATAAATAAGGTAGATTGCGTTGCTCCAAAATTAGTATGAAGGTACTTCATCTCACGCCTTTTATATAAGTTTTCGTTCATCCTAAATTGAATTTGAGCTATTGATGTAATAAATGAAGCATATTGTTTAAAAACCTTCGTTATGTACTACTTTCATGATTCTCCGAAGAGCAAACTGTTAAGACAGAAAGCTACCTTTATATGTTTATGTATATTAGATAATAAACGTAGATTTCCTTCTAAATTTTTATTGAATTTCCTGTCACTATCTGGCTATTTTAATTTTGTTATTTGAAAGGTTTGAAATCACGAAGAGTATTGAAAAAGATTACAAAGCAGGAGTTAATTTGTCCTAAAAACTACCTTTCATTTGACTGCAGCGGTTACGACTGCTTAAATCATCATTACTTTCATTGGTACTACGTGTGAACTTTAGTAGTATTTTAGCACTTTCCTTTGAGCAAGTTAGGGAGAAAAGTGATTTTTTTAACAACCTTCGTAAGATAATTAGTTGAAGGATTGACAGGAATTATAATATATAATAGTTAACGTTATATTATATTAGAAAATAATAATAATGTTCCGCAGTTTGCAAATATTTTGGGTAAACTAAAACCATTTAATGGGAAAACAAGTTTCAAAAACTTTTTGAACCAATTTAATATAAGGGCAAGATTAGAAAATTGGAGTGAAGAAAGCAAAATAAGTATATTAAGGTGCTTATGTGTAGAACAGGCTCAAACCTATTTAAATTCAAATCCAGATATTGATAGTTTAAATTTTGATGAACTAATATCATTCTTAAATAAAAGATTTTTTGTAATAATATCAAAGCAGGAAGCTTACAGCCAGTTTACAAATGTTAAACAGGGATATCTCAAGGTTAAAGATTACGCTAATAAAATAGACGAAATCAGTGAGAATGTTATTAATATATTAACCGAATTTGAAAACACAGAAAATAGAGACCAATTTTTAATCTCTATATTTGTAAATGGATTAAATTTTGAGATAAAGAAATTAATAGGAGTTCAAGAGTTTCCCAGCAAA
>JABUQX010044117.1:0-17500 GCA_015478945.1 Trachelipus rathkii | reverse complement strand
TTTAGATTTTACATGCAATTATTCTGAAAAAAAAAAAAAAAATCGAAAATCAACCCAAGTGTGGGCAAAATCACGTTAAAAGGTAGTTTTTTTTTTTAAATATAGTATACATAAACTAAATATATATCTCTATTTTATCCATATTTTATATATTGTATATTATATCATATATATATATATATATATATATATATATATATATATATATATATATATATATATATATAATATATATATATAATTATATATATTATATATATATAATATGTTCGTTCAAACATACATGACAATTACAAGTGGTCTTATAGAACATGTTGCACTACAAGTGAAAGAGATAATCGTTCATAATATTTTCCATTTTTTTGTTAATTATTTTACATGGAATTTCATTATTATATAACATTTCAAAGTGGCAAAATAGTGTGGTTTTTTTCATGGGTTTTTGAAAAAAATATTTTGAATCTCTCTCTCTCTATGATCATACTACTAATATATTATAGTATATATATATATATATATATTAGATATTATATATTATATATATAGTACAATACTATAATATATAATCATATATATATATATATATATATATATAATATATATTATATATAATATATATAGTTAGATATTCTTTTCAAACAAAATTAATAACAAGATGAGCTTACTAAACATGTTCACTAAATTAAAAGAGTTCATAATTTTCTAATATTTTCATTTTTGTTTTACTATTTTTACATCAATTATTCTGAAAAAAAATTAAAAAAAAACAAAGTGGGCAAAATAGCGGGTTTTTTCAAGTTTTTTTTAAAAAAAAAAAACCTGGTGGGTTTTTTCGGGTCTGGAACACTCATGCCAACCCTGTGTAGAATAGGAACTTAAATACAAAGAGTTTCCATAAATATCTTAAGTGATTGCCACAAAGGGCTTAAACAAATTTTAGCATTTCCAAAAAAACATTTAAATTATTATTTATTTTTGAATTGGAGGAGGTTTGAATTCTCATCTCTCCCTGCCCCTTATCAAAGGTCCGTTTATTTAAGACCTTTACATTGCAACTCTTGTAACACACTTTTGTATTTTTATAATTTTTATAAATTCACTTTTGCATTTTTTTTGCACTAATCATACTTCTTTTTTTACCGCCTGCATGAGCATATATATATATATATATATATATATATATATATATATATATATATATATATATATATATATATATATATATATATATATATATATATATATATATATATATATATATATATATATATATATATATATATATCTATAATTGGATGCACCAATGTGAGGGTGGTCACAGTCAGGGGAAGATAGCATCATTTTTCAGGGACCTAGTATAGGAGGCTGTTGTGGTTTCTCATATGCAGTGTTCCAGAGGTGGAGTAGGAAATCCCCAGAGTCATACTTCATACCAATTTTCACTTTTCAGATGGCTAATCCCAAGGTTGGACATAAGATAATCATAAATTTTCATTAAACTTGATATATAATATTTAATTATATTGGCACACAACTATCTTATTATAGGAGGGCGTAGAGTTTCACTCCCAATTTCAAGGAAACCACCTTTTCAGATCCATAATTTTTCCTACTGATAGAACAAAAGTACAAAAACACATGTTAATGGGAATAAATAACTACCAAAGTGTATAGAACAAAACAACTGAAAATATTAAAATTCAAGCTGTTGAAAAAATCCTCAACCCCAATCCATTTGTTTACGAATATTAAATAAAGCAGTTCCTTTTCACACTGTTCGTTTTCACTTTATACAGTTCCTTTTTACTTAATATAACTTGGCTAAAATCTCATATTCTTATGCTTTACGATAAAGTATACCAGAAAATAAATCTCTTTTGAAATTAGCACTGAAAAAATAAAAAATAAATAAATAACAACTATCTACATAATAGAATAAATTTTTCCTAAACACATAGTGTCTTTTGTCTAGTAATGTTATATTCTTCTAAAACATCCAAAATTGGAGGTAGAAAATTCTTTAGCCAAAACTGAAAATAAAATCAATCTAATTCTACTTTCTTTCTCCCTCTAATCTCCTCCTAGTCTATCACCTTTAATAAACTCTAGATTTTATTATTACTTTTCTCTTTGGTTAATCCGTCAGCAACCTGATCCCTGTTGCTTATCCATTCTATGTTGGTAATTGCACCATCCTCCAATTTAGATTTAATATTTAACATATCTATTCTTAACATTCTATTTTTAACTCATGATTCAGACCGAATATTATCACGAAGAGATTTGCAATCTGTTTTAACAATTATCTCTATTTTAAAATCTTCCTCTGTCATCACGTTTAATTCTTCCCATAAGTATTTTATATATTCAGCCCATTCTATTGCTTCTACCATGCTCATAGTTTCACCTGCTAAAGTTGACTCTACAACTCTTTTCTCTAATTTCGACTTCCACACAATCGTGTTTTTCCTTCCGTTACTGTCTCTTAATAGACACAAGTAAAACCAATTTGATCTTACATCATCCAATATTTCAAAGATGCGTCTGGATAAACTTAGAAAACTTTTCCCTTTTTTAATTTCTCTATTACTAACTCAGTTTTTATCCTTTTTGTCTTTTCAACTACTTTATTTATTCCTCATTAATGACATTATCGACATTGCATATTTCTCCTAGTTTACTCACAGAGAAGCTCACTCTGGCCTAGTTATGCTGTGCTAGCCAATTGAGTTTCCCTAATACAGAGCGATACGACGTCTGTTCTTCATTACTTAAATCGTCATCCAAATTCATACTTTTTTCCATGTCAATCTTCTCTAATTTTTCTTGTATATATTTATTCTGATCCATCATAATGTCTTCATTTTTTTCGCTTATGTGTATTCCTATATATTGAAAATCTTCTCTCATTACGCTTCCCACCTTTAATTTTTTATTAATCTTTCCAATTACTGGCCCAAACACTGAACCCAGTGGGATACTATTCTTCACCATTCCACATGTTTGCTTATTGCCCATTTAATAGTACACATTTGTTTCTTTTCTTCAAAAAATTCTTTAATCCAATCGTTCACCACCACTCCAATGAGGTATGACTCATACTGTCATACCAACTTCTTGAGGCATCCTTTAATCCATATACTGCCTTCCGGAGCTTCCAAATTTTTTCAGTCTTAGCTTCTTCTGGTGGTACTAAATATACATCTCTTTTGAAGTTTTTTCCTTGAAGATATGCAGTTTTTACATCTAAAGTATTTATTCTTCAATCATTCATTTTTATTATTGTTAGTAGAATTTTTAAACCTTCAGGTGATAAAGTTGGAGAGTCACAAGCCACAATATCTTTGTCGATTTTTTCCATGAATCCCTTAGCAACTAGACGGGCTTTACAACATATACCTCCTTCTTTTTCTTTTTGACTTATTATCCATCTTGTTCTTACAGGTCTCATGTTCTTATTCAAATCAACCTCTTCATAGACCATTTTCCTTCTAGCTTAAAAGTTCCTTATTTTTGGCACTTTTTACTCTTTCGCCATTTTCCCAATCTTCCATTTCTCCTAAATATATTTCTTCATCGTCCATTATGGCTGTTTCTTCCTCATTCTCTATTATATTTTGCTTTGTCTTTCCACTAATATCTTCTTTCAATCATAATCTTTTAGGTTTATCCATTCTTTTTTCTCATTGTCTTCTCTTATAATATTATAAGAATATTTATATTTACCTCCTTTTTTTCCTCCTCTACTCACAATTCTAATTTCTTATCCACTCTTTCTTCATCGGCTTCTAACATATATTCTCCTTCTACTTTAAATTTGATATATTTTAAATCTTTGTCTTTGTCATTCTCCATCCTCCTCCTCACTATCTTCATCACCGCTTAAGTTCTTTAAATCTAAATATCGATCTTCATCCTCTTCATATTCTTCTTGATTTATCTTTTGTATTCTTGTTATATGCACTTTGTTGATTTCTTTCATGTTACCTCCATGTCTCACCCACACAGTTTTTCCTTCTCTCCTCACCACTTTTGCAGGTCCTCTCCATCTGTTTTCATTCCTCTTCTTATAGAAAACTTTGTCTCCTAATTCTGCCTCCTCAAGTTTATGATGTCTGACATTCTGTTTTAAAGCTCTCTTTATCCTATTCTTACAATCTATACTTTGTACAATTTCCTGTATTTTTCCTTGAATTTACATAATCTCATTCAACTTGATTCCTTCCCAATTTTCTTCTAAGTGAGCCGGAGTGTACTCTTCTTCTTCTTCTTTCATTGTTGTATTATATATCCCAAACACTTTCTGTCTAGGTGAAAAACCACCAGTCGAAATTATTCCATTTCTAGCATTCACTATCCAATAGAGAGCCCATTTCTTTCCTCTTGTTTTTTCTTCTTTGACTTTTCTTAAGCTCTCCTTTAGAATTCCTACCATTCTCTCGCATTTACTGTTGCTCCACGGAATTTCGCCTACCGTGCTTAAAAGTTCAATACCAAAACTATCTGTAAATTCCTTATTCTGGAATTCCCTTCTTCCATCAGTTAGTATTTTCTCTGGTGGACCGAAAATTCCTATTCAACTTTCCATTACAATTTCTATCATTTCTACGGGTCTTTTACTTTTTGTCCATTTGGCTTGACAGAATCTAGTGTTCCAATCTATTAATACAAGAAATTTATCACCGTCCAGTTCACCAATATCTAATGCTACAAGTTCATTGAACTTCTTAGCTAAGGGGAAACCTACTACAGGTTTGCTAGGAGTTTTTTTAAATCTCTTACAAATATCACAATTTTCACATAAATTTTTTAATATTTTAAACTTTTCCTTTTTATTTATCAAAATTTTGGTTGTTTTTGGCATACTGAGTGATTAATTCTTTAAGTTTCTCAAAACTGCAATGTCCAAATTGTAATAGGTGGAAATTTCCTACAATTCTTCTCTCATTCTGATCATACTTCATGAACCATCTCTCTTCTTTATATGTAACCAGACACTTTTTCTTCTGTCTAGTTTTTCAACTTTGACTCTCAAATGACCTTTCTCATCTTTCACAAAAGTATCTTTCCTTTTTTTACAAGTCATGCCAACTCTCATATCTTTCTTAAATTAATTTTTGATTCGAGTTTTTCGAGTACTCTAGTTCCAATAATCTCAGTTTCTAGATATTACCTTTCTGTCTCCAATGAAAATTGGAATATTCATTTTACTTTTACTTTGAAGTTTTTCATTACCAAAAAAATAATTCTAGCATATCTTTTTTCTGTTCGGTACATTTCTTCTAATTCTTCCTCGCTCATTGAACTCATTATCATATCGCTAGCCAAAAAAAACTCCCAAAAAAAAAAATCAATCACTAACAAACTGTATTCTGGGGCATCCTGTTGATGCTATTGATACCCCAAGACGTCTCTTCATACAATTGTCAACTATGAGTTCTCCCTAAAAGAAATACTTCTTCTCCTTATTATCTTCCCACTTTTCTCTCACGATCTGACAGTGATATCTCAAGTGACCCTTTTTTCCACAGGTTGCACAAAATCTGTCTTTAAATCTACAGACCGATTCACTATGGCCTTCTCCGCGGCAACTTTTACAAATTATTTTTTTTTTCAGGACATTGATACCTCATATGTGGACCCCTTCTTTATTACAATTAGAGCATTTTATATCTTTTTTCCTTTCACCTTCACTCAACCAAGCCCTTTCATTTTTTCTTGAACTCATTTAACGCTATTCTCCCTTAAATATCTAATGCAATACTTCAACTCAGCTCTCTGTATTCATCTCCTCCATCTAACTACTCATAACGATTTTTTTCATGCTTGGTTCATTCTACCTACTCTCACAAATAACAAACCTCCAGTTTGTTCCTCATCCATTTCCTTCATTCCTGATGCAATACTTTTCCTTAAGGTGGCATCAAATCTACTTACATAATCTACCATGCTTTCTTCCTTTCCTCTCATAATTCTGAAGAGATCATTCATGTTTCTGATCTTTGTTCTTTTTTCATCTATTCCATATTTTTTGTCTAGAATTTTGATGATTACAAACTTCAATTTAAGTTAATTCAAATTTTTATACATGTCAGGATCATTAAAATGGGGTAGGGCCCTACTTCCGCTCTTACCATAACATATACAAAATAATTAAATAAACTTAAATGGCCTTACTATTGCACTGATTGATAAAATTCAGAAAGTCAATGAATTTAAATAAACGTTTTTACACTGATGAACAATCTTATACTTTTTACACTGTTCGTTTTCACTTTATACAGTTACTTTTTTGTGGGTTGCATAATGTTTATGAGTTTATGGTTGTAGTTGAATGTTGCTTTTTGAAATCTTGTTATAATTTGTTTGATGATGTGTGGAGTTATTTTGTTTAGTATGTTTTTTTCTAGTAATTTGCATAGTGTTGATAAAGGATGGGGGGGGGTGGGGGGGGGGGGTGGGGGGGGAGGGGGGGGGGGGGGGGGGGGGGAGGGGGAAGAGGGGGGGGGGTGGATTGGGGGGGGGGGGGGGGATCTGGGTCTTTTGATAATAGAAAGATGGGGCGGTATGATGAAGGGTCAGAGGGGTCTTTTCCTGGTTTTAGTTTGGGTATAATGATAGCTTTTTCCAGATAGGGGAAATGAAATTTAGGCTGATGGTATGGTATGGCAATGGGGGGGGTGTGGTGCCAGGTTGGCGGTCGGTGGTGATTAAAGTAATTGATGATTTGTTTGGTGAAGCGGATATTCTGTTTTCTGTCGCCATGTTCGAAGTTGGTTGATGTATTGTTGTGTCAGGTTTGTGGCTATGTTTAAGTTCTAGTTGTAGTCTATGGTAATACATTGCTTAGGTTGTTATGATTGTGTGTTCTGTTTGTGGTTGTGGGAGATCTGTCGTGAATAAGTTGAATAGTGTGGGGATAGTGTTGCGCCTTGGGGGTACTCCGTTATTGATGTTACGTTCTGGATTTGTGTTTGTATTTGTGCTGTTCTTCTGATAGGAAGTTGGAAAATCCATTTCTATATAGGTTGTGGGAAATTGTTAGATTTATTGTTATTTTGTGGATCAAGTTTATGTTTAGTACTGTAATCGAATCTTTGTTGATGTCGATTGCTATGATTATTGTTTTGTGAGTGGGTTTTGAGTTTAGAATTCGAGTTCGCACTCATGTCGTGTTAATGATACTACATGTATTTAGATTGTAGTGATGTGATTTTTCGTACGCGTGCTAACTATTCTTATTCCGTCTTGAAATCGATGTCTTGGCTAATGCTGTGATGCATTGCTAGTAGTTTTACTCTTCTATGATTTCTAGTATATGTTGTCTGATTTTCTCAGTTAGTTTAGTGTAGATCTATACTGATGTCTGATTACCGGGAATTCACTGATTGGGCTCGGTACTATAACTGGAGATAATGCAGTGGATTTCGTGATGTTAGTTGGATTAATATATTCAGATCCGCTTATTAACCATCGATGAGAGTACTTCGCAAATTAAATGTGTCTATGGATTTATTCACTATTATTTGTGCTCATTTGATTTCAAAGTCGTGGTCTTCCACTTATGGACATATTTGAGAAGTGTTATGTTCGTTAGTTTTGTCGTGGGCCAATTGAACACGCTAGAGAATTGTTAATGTCTCTGATAAAGATTACTGGATTGGTCACTGAAGGTTTGGAGGCTGGCGCGCTAAAGGAACTCGAGATATTGTAGTTTATATCTCGCTCTGAGCAGTCTTGATACATCTATGTTGCTGTTTTGTCGGTAGTCAATGGTGCTATTCTGATCGTACTCACTGCTTTGACTTGACGCTTGCGAGTAGACTTGTATGCGGAGCTTTTGGTTTTGCTATTGGATTGGTGATTTAGGTGGTGCTATGGGATGATAAGTTGATAGTGTATGTGTGTATTGTCAGTGTTCTGTTGTTTCTTGAGTCATTGTGAGTCTGGTGTTCATATCGTTCGGTCGTTATATTCGTCGTAGCTGTATGAATTTAAATGTTACACTTTTTTTTTTTTTTTAATTTGTGTTATTTTGTTTGGAAGAGGAGTTATTGAGAGTAAGAGTTAGATGACGTGAGCTTTTTTGTATAAGTATGGTGAGTGCTGTATTGCGCACGTAGTTTAATGTTAGTGACATTGTGTAAGCTCTGTTGGTAGTGGTGTGTATTGCGTTTAACATAGAGTGTGCAGCTTTGCTCTTTGTATATATGTTACTCTCTCAATCTACGTGATTTTCCGCAATTATAGAAGTCTGCGTGTATTGTATTATCTCTCATTGTATTCTTATCTGGAGATAGGATTGTTAGCGGATTATTGAATTTGTAGTGAAGTGAACGTTCTTCGCTGAAAGATGTAGTCTGCTTGAGTGATGGGATGACAATGTAAAAAGCATATAAGTGCATATGATGGGGAATGTATGTGTTTATTTCAATGATATACTGAATTCACTCACTATGTGAAATCTGTCAGTCTAGCATTTATTGATGTTTGTGTAATGTTTTCCTGAGTGGTAGTCTCATTGGTTTTTTGCCATTTAATTGATATGTTAATATTAAGAATGATGTGTGCACCAGAGAAGATGCTACTCTCACGCTTTTACTACGACTTGTGTTGCCAGTGGAGTGTTTGCGCATCACGAATGATGTGCAGTACTCGATAGAGCCTACACAAATTTTTGACTTGTGGATACATTAATCGTAAGCTCGCTTTGAGATATGGCTCTTAGGAGGTGGTTTCTGGTGTGACTGTTAGAGCTCAGTTTCTATGTATATAATATAGGTATTTTTGAGATTGAGCTATATTTGCTAGTGTTTCCTCAGCATGTAGACACTTGTGAGTCATTCTAGTAACCTATATTGCGTGTCGTGGTCGCGCGTTTCTCAAGTCGATAATCAATAGACGATGGTATTATGCTCAGCATTCAGTGAGTTTGTTTTGTATCTTATGTGAGGAGTGTGCGATGGGGAATGTTGCAGTTAGAGTTGAGTCAAATTGAATTTGTGTGATCTCTTTTATTTATCATCTTGTTCGTCGATTATGTGGTATTCTCAAAAGTAGTGAGTTATACCTACTATGTAACAATACGTACATATTAAATTTATCGCGAAAGATAATAGAATAGAGCCGGAGTTTACTGGTATATACGAGACTATCTGAGTCTGAGCTACATTAGCATTCTACTGACAAAGATAGTGTAGTGGTACAGATACTAATGGCACTGTCCTTAGTCGCTTCTATCGTAACGAGGGATACTATGTAGTCTATATTATATCTTCCACAAATAGGATAATATTAGAAGGGATAGGGATGCTGTAGAGTGATTGTCTAGAGAGGGGTGAATATATTAGTAATGTGTTTATATGTGGTTTAGATAAGGTGTGTTCTAATGTATCTGAGGATGAGCGTGGATATAACGTACAAAATCAGTAAAGCTACATATTAGACTATTAGTGAAACTAATGTTACTACATCCATTAAACAAAATGGGTATAATTATATATTTAATATTATTTATGATTATAATAAAAAAATTAAGTATATTTATATTATTATATATATATATAATATTATATATATATTATAAGTATTAATATATATATATATTAAGTTATATATATATAATATATAATATTATAATATAATATATATTATATATATATATACTATATTATATATATATATTATTGAGTTTTAATATTATTCAGAATTCTATATTTGTCAATTAATGAAAATAATCAGCAAAATTGACGATAGAGACTATTAGTGACCAATAAAAATTAGCCGATAATTGCCGTTAGAACGATGAAATTATATCACTATCACTAATATATATAAGTTAATAATAATATAATATAACTATATATATATAATATAAACACTTTTGTTTCTGTAACTATTTTTAGTACCTTTCAATATATAGGAGTTATAAGATTGAAGATAAATGCATGTTTTTTGTAGAAAAGTTTATTATCGAGTTATAGATTCTATTTATATTTAGGTTATGAATTAGAGAATAAAAAATAAATCACACTTAATCTAGAATTTGAGAAAGTATTTAGTAACCGATAGTTAATTTTTGAGTTGATATATATATATATATTATTAGTATATATATATATATAGTATATAAATATATATATATATATAATATATATTATATTAATATATATTATATATATAATATATTATATATAAAATATATTATAATATAATATATATTGTAATCTATATATTATATTAGTATATAATATATATAATTAAATATACTATAATATATATATATATATTATATATATATATATAAAATGGTAATCCAGCGGAGTTTATAATATAAGATAAATGTCTTAATAATTTCATTTAGGTATCTTACCTATATTACGCTAATAATAATATCAACATTGTATTAAATGATATTTTATCGTATACTCTTTTAACTTGATATTAGTTTTAATGGCTTACTGGTAAAACAGAGATAGTAGACGTCTACTGTTATTTTTAAATATATAGATTGATAATATATGAAGACGTATAATATTTTAAATAATATGTAAAACAATTTGTATTGCCAATTAAATTTTATTTAATTTTTGTATTATTTTAGAGCAGAGTGTTTAGTGGTATTAGATGTAGGATTAGATATAGCATGAACCTAAGACAAGGTAATATAATAAAATAAAATTTGCACCATTAGTTTTGTTAGCTTTAGTAATTCTCTATTTAATAGGTGATTAGTATGTCACTCACGCTATTTGTTCTTATATTGATATCTTTTAAATGTCAATAAATATATATTGGTTCACGTATGTTGATTAGGAGAAGTATGCGCTACTATAGGTTAGGTGTTTAATTACTATAACTCTACTCAAATTTATTGAAGTGTCTCACATAGCCAGATCTTATATTTTTATTTCAGGTTGGACGTTGAATGGACAAATTTCAATATGAAATGAAACGCCCTTTGTTCTTATTTTTTTTTTAATTAGTTATTCTGTGATGTAGATATGTACGATGAGTGCATAAGAGATGAGAGAATACGTTTAATATCTTAGTCTTGAATAATGAATACAGAATTATAGAAGTAAAAGTATAATTCTTTTCAGGATAAATTGCAATATAAAATCAAGATCGTTAGTTTTGGAAAGACCACCTAAAAATCTACGATATTATTTACAAGAAACGCGCCAAGTAAGATTAATATATAGAACTTATCATCTTAGTTCCACTTTCTTCAATTTTACTCTTGTATAAATTTTTCTTAAAAATATGAGAAGTTAAAATTATACTTTAAAATTATCATAGGTATGTGTATGTCAGATATATTTCTACTATATTATATTAGATTACATTATAAAATATCACTATCATCATTACGTCATGCCAGTAAAGACATTATGAGAATTCTGTAATGGTAATTAGGTTTTTATACCTTTATAAGTGTAATTATATTAATATTATTAGTTCGATTTATAGATGTATTACCTACAATGCAAACATACACATCACTTATAAAGTTGCCTATCAGACTCACTGAGCTTGAATATATATTGATGAGTAAATTAACATTATTGAATTTGAATTGAAGATAAAGTGAAGAGTGTCTTGAAAATTTGAGTGATTTCATGTTATTTCACTTATATATACATACCTAGAAATCGCAGTATATTAGTTCGCATCTGCTAGTTAGAGCTCACAGCTATATACTTCTCCTCTAGCAAGAAACGATTCAAGCAAGCAACTAGAACACTCCAGAAGCCATTCTCGGCGCAAGGGTTTGGATGCCAGTCCTGGAGTTAACTCTCAGGTAGGTTTTTCGCCCTTTCAGTAGAACTAGCATCTTCTGCCATTAGGCCTCCTCAAAATTCGCCTTCTAGTCTACAAGAGGACAGTTATGCTCTTACTAGGAAGCGAAGAGATATACAACGTCTGTCGAAGACGCTACTATTTGAAGTACAGATAAGGAAAGTAACAAGTGATTGCGCTATTTTGTTCGTATTTACCTTGATCAGATTGCGCGATATAGATGGAAATACTTCATTATGCTTGTATAGATCACGACGAAAAAAATAACTAGATCTATATATACATTGAGCAGTTAATAATCTTATATAATCTAATTATTAATCAAATGAATATTATATCTTTTTTTCTTCTTTCTCTTGATCTGGATCTTAAGATCATTTTATTCATTATAGCACTACACAAGATAATCACTTAGAGAGTATGTGAGTGTGTACTAGATTATTTGCACACATTATATATTTAACAAAGATATATTTCAGATTTTCTTCCTTTACAAAATAGATTAGTGAAGTATTTATAGTATGATGATGAGAATCTGGAATAAAGGAAGGCAATTGAGCAAGTATAATTTGCTCAGCTGTCTTAATGTTTTTTCACAAGTAAAGAATTTTGTACGATATAATTTTGTATTTCTGATATATATAGTAGAACAATTTGGCAGAGAAGTTCACTTGGATTTTAAATTATAGCAACAGGATTATAAGTCGTATAGAATATCATTAATTCTTACTTTATTGACGCTCACACGTCTAACTCTAAAGCGAGTGAGAGATGTGTTCAATAATTGATCACAATAAATAAGCGAATGCATCACAGCTAGATGAATATAGGAACTAAGTATATATACTTCATAGCAATATCTTGTGTTGTGAGATCTTACATTGCTCTATCACAGATATAGATATACTGACTGTCCAAATACTCAGACTAGAGTATGTATGATTATTATATAGATAATGATGCTGATTATAGACCTTCATTTGTTTAGATGCTTAAGAATACATCTACTGATTTTACATTAATTATCTCTGATAGACTTAAAGTTTATACGAGAGTGATTACTGAGATACTTGAAGATGTTCACGAAGATAAGGATGCTTATAAATGTAGACATTATTATTAGAACTTTTAATATATAAATAATTATACATTTATATATTTTCAGATAACAATTTATTACTTGATGATACTTCGAACTAGACTTTGATTTAGGCCGTTCGTTCGAGCGCCATATTGAGGGACACTTCTATAAAATGAGAGTTGGGTCAAGTAATATTTAAAAGGTAGAAAAAAAGGCTAAATATATTAAATATACGTAGAAGACAGAAACAAAACAAAAAGTGAGAAAGTTTTATTAAATTAAGAAGAGTCATAAATACGCTTGAATATTGAAAGGGAAACAGATAGTAATTAAAAGGTACTTTATATATTGATAAGAGATTTATTATATAGTATGGAAACCTAATTGAGACTAAAATTAACATATGATGTCTGAGCATGTAGTAAGTTCTCCTTAGTATAACTAATATGAAGATAAAGGAATTATGGCTAATAGTATAATATATATTGCCAAATGATCATCTAATAATAATTTGAATCTGTTGAAGAATTAAATTTAATAGATTTATCACTTTATTGAGGGATACTAGAAATTTCGATAAATTTATTGGAAGAGAATAATAAATAATATAAATAATTTTATCTTGTACCAAAATGTGTATTTTGTTATATTATAGTAGCTAATAGCTACTAAAATGAAGACAATAGACCACAACGATTATTACAAATGAATTAAAAATATATGATATTCTATCCGTCAGTTATGTATATGTGCTACAATCGTTTTGCTATCTGATATCTAGGATAGTATTCTGATAAATACTAATGATGAGGCGTTCACGAGATTGATTGTTGAGGATTTGACGATTTGTAATATAATTCGAGTAGTATTTATATCATTCGTATTAAAGTTCTTGTAAGTTTTTAAGACAAAATAGTAATAATACTTAAAAACATTCTCAAACAACCTCTGTGAGCAAGTAGTATATATATAATATCTTCACAACACAGTCTGTATGAGGGATGGTAATTCATTAATTTATTGTAGATACGGATAATGGCATAGAACGCATTTAATAGAAATGATAGATCAGAGATTTTGATATTATCACATACTATATGTATGCACAATGAGACAAGCATCAATTAAGTATATCTAACAGTCATTTCTGGACGGCTATAAAGGCCACTCTATTAAGTTTGGATCTTAAAATTATGAGAGTAATTAGAATCACATCGTATTAGAGAATCACACGACGAGTACGCAAAATACATGGAATCCTTTTGATAATAATCATAATACTACATATATTTAAGACATCGTCTGAGTGATGATATGAGTATACCCTCATAATATGAAATATCGAAAACGATTATAATAGTGATCAACACACATAATGAAGATAACTAGAACAGTAGGAGAAGATCAATCACTTGACGAATGAAGATCAAGAAAGATAAAGTCCTCTGAGGGAAAAGAGAAGTTCTGAGAGCAATTGAGAAAAAATATGAACAGTTTTTATTAAAATTTATTCTTAAAAAAAATGATTGAGATGTTTTAATATTAGCTGGTATTGAGAGTAATACAATTGAAGAGGATATGAGAGAGAATATGTCTTCATTCATCTAGAATAACAAAAGAATTACAGGATACACGTCATCTATAAGATATAGTGAGTATATAATAATTTGAAATGAAATATAAAAACTATTTTGAACCACCTACCATTCGTGTATGGATGTGGAGTCGTTTGTTGAAGTCCTAATGTGGGTAAATGGGAGATATAGATAAAAAAATTCTAGTTCTAAGTCTCTACACTCTACAAATATAAATGTTTATTGTTATTGTTGCAAGATATTTAGATTTTACATACTTTTGTTACTAATATATATAATGATACAGTGCCTTTCTTCTAGATTTATAATTATCTCTCGTGTCCACTATTGAAAGGTCTATTTGATAATTACTGATAGATATGAGATAGATATACATATAAGTAATCTCTATAAAAATTGTAGAGTATATAACCAATACTAATTTAACTACTAAATGATAATATATTCGCTCTTGTTATTATCCGCATACGAAGTCTATAGATATTACCGATCAATTTTACTTTTACTATACACAAATTTCGAGTTGCATGAGATTATTATTTATAATTAACTGTTTGTCTAGTTATGTAATATTATAATTATATATGTAAGGAAAAGTAGCCGTTTAAAAAATGTATGGAGTCTAGTTTAGAGTGGGTTTATACACGCAATATAGGGAGATCAGTCGTACGTAAGCGAGCACATACGCGACACTGAGTATAATACGCTGTAGCGGCTTCCTAACCTACTTCTTAGGTAGTCATGGACTATTTGACGACTATATATATGACTAAGTCTTGCAGGTGAGAGCTGTTCGCACGTTAAAATCGATGATAAGATTAACATTAGTTTTTATACATACAGTCGTATTTATATAAGACATGATATCATATAAATAGTGTATATCCTAAAAATATTCGTGAATTATATACGGTTAAATTTAAAATTAACAGTGGAAGGTAGAAAATTGAAATGAGTCAGTACTCATACAATAATCTAATGAGATATTATCTTCACTGGAAAACATACATTCTTCTTTGATTAGCTATGATAGTAGCTACAGGACTTTGATAATATAAGATAATATTAGATGTCTCGAGAATAAAATTCGACATTACAAGGGTCTTACTGTGCTTATGTCTAAATATTTTCTATCTAAACTACAATATAATATATAGATGAGAATCACGCTGGCTACTACAGGCAACATCATAAGAATAGGTAGTTATATGCTATATGAATAGTACTACAAATTATAACTATGTACGGATGTGGAAGAGAGTAGAGATTAGGTGTATATTCGCTTGGCATAGGAGAAATTTCATATAATTAGGTTCACTGAGAGACATATAGATAATATCACATTTGAACATAATTCTCGACTCTTCGTCTCACACTGAAACTAGTCTTCTATTTATTTATTAGTCAGTCATCTAGATAGTTAGCATAGACTATTTAGGAATCCATGAAGCGCGATGCCTAAGAATGCTGAGTCTATAGATAATCTTATGTTAATACAGTTAACTATATATAATTACGTGTCACTATTGGAAATATTAAAATTTGAATAATTATGACTGATGGGCTGTAACTCCATAAGAATCTTCATGATAAAATGTCAATATACACAACTAACTAAGGTGATTTTTCGCTACTTGTTTCGCACGAAAGAGTTCTGGCAACCCACTTAGTTTATTAGTAGCCTACAGATTATGATTTATTTACACACAAGATATAGCTATAATGCAATAGGACAGAACATGTTTATGCTATGTAATTAAATTATATTAAAAAGGCTAGACAGATTCTATCAAATGATTGATTATTAATTAGTTCAAGATTCTCCGCAAGATTACAAGAAACTATCTATAAGGTATTTTATTGATCTGTGATCTACTGTCAGATACTATTAAGTTTGACTTTATTCTGAATTTAGTTATCTTTACTTATACAGAAAGAGGTGACTGTAAAATAGCTTTCATCAATTTTAACATACAATCGTATTTTATTGAAACGCTAAATCTATGATATATAGTTGCTACTGACAACCATTATAAATTAAATTTCTATGAGACTGAGGGTAAAGTAATATCTAGATAAGAGAAGTAATTAGAGTATAAATATTTTATTGCGGAATAAGAAAACTGAGATGATAGCTTGTATATATTCGAGTTCACTATAATTATATATACAAATATAGAAGAGTTTGAAATTGATATAGAGAGTAAAGAAGATGCTATATGAGTATGAGACTTGAGAGTATATATATAGAAATTCTCGAAGCAATAAATGAAGGATGAGTAATTTTATATAAGTATTTGTAATTAAATAAATATAATAATATAATTAATCCATATAACAATAATATTTTTATTATTATACTCATTATATTTGACGATAATATAATTTTATATATAAGTATAGCCATAAATATAGTGACTATATATATTATTTAAAACTATGATTATCCCAATCGTGACTACCGAATAATAGACTTACCAACAATAAAAATTAGGTATAACTATAGTAAAACTATAGTTAATTATAAATATTATAATTTGTATTAAAAAGATCAATTCGAGTTGACAGAATAATATTTACTTAACACAAACTCAAGCTAATTAGGAAGGACATGAAGCTAATTAGGAAGGACATGATAGCACTAGGGAACAAATGAAACATTAGCAAAGATATATAGATATTCAGTAATGAAATGAAGCATTAGGAAGGACATGAAACATTAGAAAAGACATAAAGGATTAGGGAGGATCATGAGGGATAATCACAGATAACATTATATATTTGCAGAACAGATAAGTATACCTATATAGTAGGAAATCCTATTTTCACTTAAAACTCATTAATTATATATAATTATATATATTTTTCTATTTCATTATTTTTATTTATTAGTAATAATCTTGAATGATATTTATTAATTTTTCAATATATATTATATATTATATAATATTATATTATATATTTATATTATATAATTTATATTATAATATATCATATATCTTATATCTATAATATATAATAT
>JABUQX010044116.1:15000-26802 GCA_015478945.1 Trachelipus rathkii | reverse complement strand
TTACTATTATCCTACATAATATGTGTATAGTCAAAGTTTTACAGGAATCGCAAAGTGGTCCCTCACCCACAAGTGGTCTATTTGCAAGTGTGCGGTTATGTTTTGCCTAGCATTGACTGCCGGACCGACCCTTCTCGTTGGATAATGAGCATCCATCTAATCGTTTCACCCTGAGAGTAGGCGCCTCAGGTCAGCATAGCGGGCTCTGCTGCGTACAAGGTGTTGTTTTTTCTTCTCTTTATAGAGTTTATCGATATCTCATTTCAAGCCCTTTTAAGCTGCTACAATGTTTTTGTGTGCTAGTCCACATAGTGGGTTCTAGAGTGCCAGGCCTGTTGCACGCTTTGTACTAGTGTAATAACAGGATACCGGCCTTGTCTAACAAGCTTGATCATCTGTCTGGGAAGTTGTTACTGGTTTGAATATCTTTTCTGAACATATGGAATGCAAAGTTGGGTGCGGAGCTTCCATTTAACGCATTATTCGCATCATGATTTTTGTCGCGAGCACAAAGTTAAGGAACATTTTGGGGAGGGTTGGGCTAAGGTATTCCCTTTAAAAACTTGCAGATAGCTTTGTTATTCAGTGCGGATGAGATAAAGGACAACTGAACCCATCAAAGATGTGTCCCCAGAAGGCATTACCTGCCCATAAAGTTAATGCGCAACTGAACGCTGCACAGCTGCACAGCTTCCATGTGGTTCACCCGCAGGGTCCCAAAGTGGAGTTATAAAAGATTTGTAAGGCGCATTTCTGAACCGAAGGTAGCCTCATCTGTGGATAATATTTGCGCCATAAACCCATTATTTATGGAACGCTGCTGGAACCACCTACAAAAGGCAAAGCGAGGTTGAATTATTATTATTATTATTATTATTATTATTATTATTATTATTATTATTATTATTATTATTATTATTATTATTATTATTATTATTATTATTATTATTATTATTATTATTATTATTATTATTATTATTATTATTATTATTATTATTATGATTATGATTATGATTATGATTATGATTATGATTAAGAATATATGATGGACTTTTTTGTTTTATTAGGACCTAGTATGGAGAATTATATATTTATTTATTAATTTATTATTCTTATTATTATATTCATTATTATTATGATTAAATATTATTATATATTATTATATACTATGATAGTGTTAATAATAATATTTAATACTGGAATATTGGATCTCATTGTGTCCTCTAGATAACCGCCTACGGTGTGGTTCCACAAAATGAAACCAGATCTCCCGGGTTGATGCACTTAATCTGCACCCAGTTGGTATCTTTACGTGGACATATTCGAACCACATAAACCGCTCACCAGGTGTGAAACCATTGCTATAAGTCAAACATTCCATCCTGAGAGTCTTTCATTCACAACGCAGTCCATTCGTAAAGTGTGCGTATGAAGGCCAAATCTGGTACCTTTCGGCCGTACTTTCAAACCTTTGTATCTCCTAATCCTAACGTTTAAAGATGTATATGCATAGAATCATTTTTTGCTACATTTCGTGTGGGGAATCTCCCCTCCAAGTTTGTCAGTCTATTAAAATTGAATCCACCCTGTATATATACTATATAATTATATATATTATATATATATATATATCTATATATATATATAATACAACTATATATATATAGCACTATCTATATATTTCATAATATCTCTATATCTAATCTCTCATATATTACTAATCATCTTACTAATATATTCTATAGTCACTCTATCTATCTCTATTCTATACTCACATCTATATTAGCTCTACTATCTATATTATCTATATATCACTCTCTTATCTTACTCTCATCTCTATTCTCTATATATCTAATCTTACTCACTCTCTCTCTATTACTATATTCATTATATATATATCTTATCTTCTCTATTATCTTATCAATATTATAGCTCTCACTCACTAATATCAACACAATACATATATTATATATAATATATATATATATAATATATACTATCAATATATATATAATTATATATATACACATAAAATTATATTATAATATATATATCCCATAACTATACTATACATCACACTCTTTATTCAAGTATACTATAATTTACTAAGCTAGAGCGTAATTGAATTCTACTACTTTATAACTATATCACTCGAAATATAATATAATTTTACTATATTAATATTAAAACTTCCTTACTCATATTTGCAGACTCTCCTATACTACTTTTTTAAATTTAAATATTTATAAATATATATAACTTATAATAATATTAATAACAATACACATTTATATATCATATAATATATACTGTGTGTGTTTGTGCGCCTTGTTGTGGTGTTTTCGTTGGTGTTGTCTGGGTGTGTTTCGGGTGATGCCCATTTGGTGAATATCTTCTGCTAAAAAAGTTTGACGGTTGGCAGACATGCATGCTCTTTTGCGGGACACGAAGGACTATAAACAATTACTCTCTTGAGCTTCAAAACGTACAAGTTAATGAAAAATTAGTACAAAACACCCCAAGCAGAGACTTTCAATCTATCGTTAATACCCATCCAATAAAGATGAATGGGGGAAAGGCCCTAATCGCGAAACTCTACGGTCCTTATGGTACACCATTTGCGATGTCAATGATACTTAGTATGCTTATAAGTGGGGGTTAGATGAATGAAGAAAAATCACTGACTACATACGAGTATTTTGAGTATATATATATATATATAAGAAAATATTTAGAAAGGGTTGTTAAAGATTAGTAATTTCTAACAAATATGGGAAATTAGGGGAATAAAATTATTTATTATGTATGTAAAAATTATAATATGTTTCAATACTCTTATCTGTAATTGATACAAGAGAGACTCTATACTAGTGGAGCTTAAATTCCAAGATGAAGAATGAAAATTATGAGTATTTGGTTAATTAGGAAGATTCTATAACGACAATATAATATTGTAGATTTATGGTATAAAGAGATAAGATAGTATAAGAAAGTAAGAATAAGAGAAATTTTTGCCTAGTAGAGATGTCTGGTGGAAAAGCAGTTCAAGGGAGACAGATGGTATGGACGGTACATAGTAGTGCATAGATATTATGAAATTGGAATAGTAGTAATGATTAGCAAAGAATAGTTTTATCAATGATAATTTAAGGCAATGGGGGAAGAAGTGAAAATCTCCAAAGTTTGAGGAGTGTGTTTTGAAATTCCTGTAGTATCAATTTGCTGAAAAAGATGATAATCCAGCTATATAGCCTACTGAAAAATGGATGAAAGTATTTAATTAGAACTGAGTTACATGAAATTGCAATCACTGTATGGAGTAAAAGTAGTATTTATGGATAAGGTTTCAAGCCAAAGGTCCAACAATTGATTTAGAACAAATGGGAGCAATGCAAAAGGGGGGAAGAGTTTTTCCTATACGATTTTTAGCAATAACACACACATTTCATGTTTTTACTAAATTTTTACTCATCCATCTTTATATATTAAAAAACTATCTAAATTAACATAGTATATAATCAAATTTACCAAGTACAATTATACATACAACACCCTATATCCCTACCTTCCATTGCGATCCATATTATGATTAAGTGATTTATAAGTCAATATTTTAAACTACCTTATTTTAACATATATTATAGTATATTATATATAATATATTATATATTAAATAATAATATATTATATAATATTAAATTAATATATAATATACATGGCTTATTATTAGTTGGATGACCGTTACACAGTGTATTTTTGGTGTATGGTAGATATACCTATATATATATATATATATATATAAGTATAAAAAGAGTAGAGCACCCTAAATTTTATTGTAAGGCTACTGGATACTATAAAGCTCGTATGTGTTTATACGATAATATAGCATATATAACTCTAGCATAATATAAATATAAAAATATTAATAAAAGTATATATAATATATAATATATATAAATAAATAAATAATATATGATGCAATTACATACAGTATAATAGTTAACAAATAAGCTACTCAATATGATAATTAAAATATATACCGTACATATATAAGGTATATATATAATATATATATATAATACATATATACGTATATACTGAATTATATATATTAGATGTAATATGATGTAATATATAGCATATATTATATAATGATATATATTTGAGTCAATGGGGTACGAGACCCACAAAGGGGTCACAACAGAAGCCACCATACTGTGTTGAAATAATCAGGCACTAATGGTGGGCTTTTGCGCATTATAGCATTTTTTTAAATGTCAAGAAAAATTTGAATGGCGAAATGAATATTCGCAGTGTCGTTTTTACATTTACACTTTCCTACTACACTCTTGAATCATCCATTCCCTTTCCATCCAACACATAGCCTAAATAATTTTATACTTATAATAATTGTTCCACTTATCGTCATAGTCGACATGAATCATTAACTCTCCGCCGTTTTTTTTTTCCAGCTCCTACCCACTTAACTTAATCTCGACTTTATTTCAAAACCTAACGCAAAATCAACTTTTGGGTCCAATTTTCTCACCTTTACTGAGATTTGGTCAGGAAAACTAAATTAGCCAGCGTACAAAACGCCTGCGCAACCCTTCACTATTTTTCCCATTTAATCAGTCTTACACCTTCTCTCTACCCCACGCATTGCAAAAATTTAACGAAGACTTATCTTTTCAATCTACCACCTTTTCTAATACATATCATTTAAAAAATATTCTCAAGTGTAGAACATCTAATATCCCTGGTTTATATCTCACTATCGACAAATCCACACATACTTTCTGGGATTTTATCCATACAGAAGCCTAACCAAAGGCAACCATAATTAATCACTACCTCGCCTGCCATAGAAGCTTTTCCACTCATAATTCCTGTAATAATATAACGTCTGTGCAAGTCCATAAAACCTAATACACATTTATTCTTCTCTTTCTTCTCTCTAATTTTATATCAATATTAATTAATTTCCAATGTAGAAGATTTATATCAATTCTAACATGTTATTTATACCAACTTCCAAAAGTCACCTTGTTCTTTCGACAAATCAGTCCCCTCAGTCATCGAGCATCTTCCAACACAAAATAATAGTATATAATAATCCTTACATTACTTCAACACTCATTAAACTAATTCTTCTATAGTTCTTACAGTGTTTCCCTTATCACCCTTATCCTTTTTATCAGGGTACTAATAATAATCTTCTCCTACACTTAGGAACTATACACACCATAAATGCTTATTGTTACACAACATCCATGATTACCAGTCAATTAATACCTGCCATTCATTCTTAATCATTTTCACCACTAATTATATCTATACCTGAAGATTTACCTTCTTCAATATCATACTTACTCTTACTAAATACCACCTAATTCCCAAAATACCCTACTTCTTCTTGCATCATCATCAAACCCCACAAACATTCACTATCAACCTCTTTCTTACTGCCAATGTTATGAAATATTATCGCGAGTGTTCCTCCATTCACCTCTCTATCACATTATTTAATTCAAGTCAGAAAGTACCATGCAACTCATTATTCCCTGAAATTCTCACTTACTTCTTTCTTAACTATTCGAACTTGTCTCCAGAAGAGCTTCCTATTAAATTGTATGTCCCTATTCAATTTCCTTCCAAACTATTCCTTCACTAACGCAGCAACTTTTAGTGTCATTATTTTCCACCTACTATATATCCATATACCTTACTATTTTGAAATCACAGCATTAGGTTTAGCTAACAATTCAACCCACGCCTCTTTTATATGTTAAAATACAGTTTTGACTTAACCTCTTTCATATCCTAAACCAATCACTATTGATACCATTAACTTTCTACTTTATCAAATCCATATAACTTCTCTTACACTAACTAGCTAAGAAGCTTTTTTCATTTTCGTCCTCAGTATTTGGCCTAATTTCATCTTGTTACACATTCAACTGATATACTTCGAGCGCTCTTAAATAGACATTTCCTTTATAACTATGTTCACTTAACTCTTCACTCAAATTCTTCCCACTTCCTTCCGCTTATCTCTTTCCACTACATCCACACAACCAAGCTATTATAATTTACAATAACATAAAACGATCTGTATTATACCCAATCCTCCAACACTCTCGCTGAATTATATATCTTCTCACATATTTCAAAAAATCTCTTCTTTTATATAGTTAAATATATATATATAATTATTTAATATATATATTATTAATCTATTAATATTTTAGTATTAATATAATATATATAATATATATAGTATAATATTTAATATATCTAATAATAACCCTATAATATATATATAATATATGATACTATAAATATATATATATATATATATATATATACTTATATATATATATTATATATATATTCAGTATTATATATATACTAATTATCCTTAGATTAGTTTTCTATTAATTATATATAATAGTTATAGTCATATATATATATGTATATTATTTGACATTAAGAACACCTGCTTATTTTTGCTTTAGAGTTCTACATTTCTTGTTTCAATTTGATATATATTTATTATATTATCCATAATTAAATTGTGGAAAAAATTCATTTCATTATTATTTGTCTTATTTAAGCCACTGAATTTACTTGGTATTTATTATTATTATTATTATTATATTATCAATATTATTATTATTATTATTATTAATTTATTAAGTAAATTATTATTATTAATAATTATTTTATTATTACTTATTTTATTAAATTATGAAACATACTTACATTGGGTATTAATTACCACTATAGATAAATATTATAAACTTATATTATTATTATTATTTAATTATTATCATTATCATTGATATTGATATTATCATTATCATTATCATTAATCATTATCATTATCTATTATCATTATTCATTATCAATTATTATTATTATTTATTCTTATTATTATTATTATTATTATTATTATTATTATTTAAAAATTGTATTCATTTATTATGTTTATTTTATCTTTTTTGTTCCACTTATCAAAATGAATAAATTTTTATTTATTAATATTAATATTAATATTAATTTATTCATTGTTATAGTTAAATTTATTATTATGTTAATATGTTATTTTCTCAATATATCACCATCCGTTATTAAATAAATATTATCACATTCCATTTAAATTTTCTATTTTATATTATTATTATTATTATTATTATATTATTATATTATTTATTATTAATATTATTATTATTATTATTTAATTATTATTATTATACTATTATTGCTATTTGTTATCTATTTGCATCTATTAGGTATTATAAGGTAGTGGTTGTATATTTTCCTATTTAGACACCTGAATCGGTCGAAGGTCTATAAAGGGAAATGGAATATTACTAACTACACCTTATAATAATAAAAATAATAATAATAATAATAATAATAATAATAATAATAATAATAAATAATAATAATAATAATAATAATAATAATAATATAATAATAAATAATAATTAATAATATCCTCAATAAAGCTAGCATTAATCCTTGCTGATCGGCTGACTACTCGTGAGAATTTTAAGTTTTAAAAACTGTTTGTGTTTGTGGCTGCGGTAATTTATTCAAAATTTAGTGTTACATAATATTTTAACATTACTTCCATTTTGAACCCTTACTATTCATACACACACATACACACAAATACACACACAGACCTACACACAAATACCAGATTACATGGTTGAAATACGAAACAACTTTCAATGTACGGTATGCGCTTACAATGGATGTAACGCTTAAAAAGTATGTGTTATTTTTATGTGTTAAAAACACATTGGTGACGACTAAGAAAATAAATACGTTAACTAATTATAATATTTAATTAAAGAGTTTTGTTTCATTTTTCCCTCTAAAAACTATTAAGTTAACTAATTTACAATTGTAGTACTTTCTATAAAAAGGTTCCGAAGTAGAAGACGAAGAAAATGAATGGTAATTTAATTAAGATATAATCAATATAGAATAATTGGTGTGAAGGAAGTAAGAGGAAGCTGTATAAATCAATTGAGAGAAGGCAGTTACCAATAAATGAAGTAGTTGAGGTAATTGAATTAGGGATAAAATATGTAGAGCTAAATTGTGCTTAAATGCTATAAAGCAGGGAAGTATAAGCTTGTATATGTTATATGAATTTATGCTAATTAGAATAATAATGAGAATGGTTACATTATAATACCGGTATAGCTAAGAGATTAAACTTTATTACATATTTTTTTATAATTAAATGTGATAAAATATAGAGAATAATTCGATTTCTAATCTTAAATAAGTTTCTTTAATAAATAGTATGATTAATTTCAAGATATGAGTTCATATTATTTATAAACCTAATTTAATTACCGAGATTATTTCTAGATATTATTTTTAATTGGGTTACCTACTATATGATTTATAATAAAGGTGTCACCTTATTATATTATATATATAATATATATATATTATATATATTATATATTAATTAATATATAATATATATATATAATTATATATAATATATATTATTAATATTATATACTATTATATTAATATATATATATATATATATATATATTTATAATATATATTTTATATATATATATATATATATATAATAATTATAAATTAATATAGTTATATATAATTTATATAATATATATATATATATATTTATTATAATATTTTATTAATATATATATATATATATATTAATATATATTAAATAATATATATATATCTATATAATAATATATATTAATAGGGCGTCAGGCAGGGGGGTGCCATAGGGGGGCACTACTTGACCCAACCCCTTGTAAATGCTTTGTAGCGAGAAATATAAATAAAATATCTTAGACTACTATTTATACACTTAGTAATAATTGATTGCTGCTCTAATTGTCAAGGAAACATTTTTTTAAGAGTAATATAAGCATTTTAAAATATTAAGCAGATGAAATCACAAGTCAGCGCACCTGGCTCGATTTTTTGCACATTTAATATTTTTTTTTGAGTGTTAACCTCTGCGCCTATGCTGCCTCTACCTAGAACCGTCTCGGACTTTAGTTGTGTGTCGCTCTATATTTTTTTTGTGTCACTCAATCAGCTTGCTTAATTTTGTTCCATGACTTGTAGCGCCTATGCCGCCATTATCGCGAACCTTAGCCGACACCTTTGAAGGTCTTTATAAAAATATTGGATCTAAAGAAAATCGTTGCCAAGAAAACTAGGCCTTGAGAGATTATGACATAAATATTTTTTATATTAATTTGAGCATAAGTATACATATTTCTTATTTGTAAACTTTAGTGCGATAATAAAAAGCATGCTTTTATCCAGTTTAGGATAGATTAAGGGAGGAGACCACACATAACTTCTTGTAATTTTGTAAGTATACAAAGACCTTTAGGTAATTTTTTCCTGAAAATTCAAAATCCATTATCTTAAGGAAAAACCCTAAAAACCAAAGAGGCAAAAAAGTTAACGCAAAGTAGATGTAAAACTATATCATATCTACAACCTAGAGATCTGCGTATCACTCTTCCTCATGTCACACAGTCTTTGTTTCTCTTAGTAAGGTGGCTTCCGATGTTTTCCGATAAACGCGGCCCCCTTGTGGGCGCGTTGCGAGCCCTACAGGGGGCGCGCTTTAGCGCGGGAGCGGACTAGTAATACAAAAAAGAAATTGGGGCGACTGTTGAAGCGTTTTAATGGAAGAGAGGGGTTCGATAGGATATTGTACTTTCAGTGAAAAGTCCTACTTAGTTGAGCATCCAATAAAATTTTTAAAATTCACTTATATTTGTAATGTTTTAATATTAAACCTTACCAATACAAATCTACTGAGACAACCATTCAGATTTATTTATTATAATTTTTAAGTATTTCATATTTATTATCTTTTTCTATTTTTTTCTTATTATATATAATTGTTATATATAATTATATTATTTTTAAGTTTTTTTATTTATACTAATAAATTTAATTTACTTAATTATATTATTTAATATATACTTAATATATATCATATTATATTATATTAATATATATTATATTATATAATATAATATATTATATAATATTATATATATTATAATATAATAATATATATATTAATATATATGTAATTATATTAATATATATATATATATTAAATTAATATATATATATATATATAATATATTAAAGTATAATATTACACGTTGAGTAGTTTATATATATATATTTTAATAGTATATAAAATAATATATTATAATATATAGTGAAATTAAATATATTTAATCATATAATATAAATATACGGACGAAAGCTTGCCTCTAAGGTTAAGAATATACTCATATTATACTATATATTATATATAATGATTCTAAATTTATTTTTTTTTTTATTTAATTTTAATACTTAAATTGATTTTAAAATAAATGCTTTAATTATGATTTACCTTAGTAATTATAATATAGTGAGTTTTACATCATTGGGTGGAGTTTTTAAGTTTTGGTAAGGTAAAAAAAAAATTGAATTGGGGGGGCGCTGAAAAATAATGTGATTTTCAAAGTGGTGTCGGTAGATGACGTAATGGTTGAGAACCTCTGGTAATAAGGGCTACGCACGTCGATCTATTAAATAAATTGTACGGTTTGGGTTTTAAGCTGCATTCGCGATCCATATAGATTAGGAGTGCTTGGGGTTGGTTACTGGATCGATCGGAGTAACTATATATAGTGCGACAGATATTTTAGAATGGCCCTAGTGCGGCACCGTTCAGCTAGGTTTAGCCTTATTGATGTTATAAAGAGTTTTTGTTAATGTATCACTTTTTTAAAAATCATGTAGATGGATCGCAAATAATATGAAAAGATAAAAAATAAATAAGGAACGGAATTTTACCGCCCCCCGAATAATTGTTTTTACGCGGCGTGCTTACAACTGTTTAAATCTATTTGTCACGTTTTTAGCACCAAAACTAGTCTCTTATTTCTGTTCTCTCGGGTGGCAAAATGTAGTTCTTTGCTTACTCTATTATTTAATTTTTAAATATTTTCCAAATTTTGGATCTCTCGTTATCCCTAGCTTTTTAGATCTCTAGAGTCTCACTGTATATCCGAGATCAATACAAATCAATTAGATAATTTGTGTTTTTAACAATAAAACAAAATTCAGGGATAAATGAAACTCTTAAAAGTTTCAACACTTACATATATTATATATATATCAAATATATTATATAATGAGATGTAACGCTATAGAGCGCATTTAAAGGCGCATTTATTATAACTAATATATATTAGCTAGTGAGTGTATGTGAGTGTATAATATTATATCATACTAATATAGTGATACATATATTATATAATATAATACTATAATGAATATATATATATATATATCACCTGTATATATACTACAGTATACTTCTATGTTTTTAATATTAGTTAATACTATATAGAATAGATAATATAAAACTACTTAATTAGTATAATATAATCAATAAAATCTGTGGTATTAATAATATGAGATAATATAATATATTATATATATCATAACTCACTATAGTGAAGGATGTTAATGTACTAACGTAATTATATTAATATAAATACATTAATACATTATATTTTTTCTTAGTTTATTATTAGAAATTGTATATACGAATTTTCATTAATATTATATATAATATATTATTAGGTATGTGAGTAGTGACTTTGATGATCAAAATATACACATAAGCCTGTGTGTACTTAATGTTTAATAATTATTAATTATATTATACTATGTAAAGTAGTATATAATAAT
>JABUQX010044116.1:0-5000 GCA_015478945.1 Trachelipus rathkii | reverse complement strand
TATGTTATGTTTTTACTTTAAATTTTTATACACTAAAATTTTGTTGTATTTACTTCTTAAAGTAGAGAATTTTGTCAGCACATTGATCTTACTTGGTCCATATGAGTTAGCTTCATTTAAAAAAAACTACTTTTTTCATTACACACACAGAAATAGTGGTTTTAATTTTTCTGTAACATCTTTGAATTGTTAATAAAAATTTTTAAGCCTATGACCGTATGGTGACACGAGATTTACCAGGTTAGTCAACTCACTATACAGTATATATATATACTATATTATAATATATATATATATATATATATATATATAATATATCATATATATATATATATATCATATATAGTATATATTAGGATGCCGATATCTAAAGAAATATCGATAAATCGACTATATCGCATATTTAAAAAAATATCAATATCGCCCTGGTCGATATTATCGCCAGAAAAATATCGATTATTCGATTATATCGATATTCGATATATTATTCCGATTATAATTTGATATATTATAATCCCATATATAAATAAATTTATATTGAATATATATATAAATCGATATATATATACTAATAATATAGTATTATATAATAGTAATATACAGTATATATATATATATATAAATATATATACTTAACTATTATATATATAATATTTACTCATATATCCTCCATTAGTCGACGCCACATGAGTTAAAAACAACAATAGCTACACTAAAATTGAATACATTTTTTGGAATCAGGGGCAAATTTCAGTTATGAAAAAGTACAAAATAAATTAAAACCTAACTTAAAAAAATAAAAAAGTTTAAGGGATGTACGATGTTTTTATTTTACAACGGCAGAAATGATGTTGTTAACAGATTATTTGCATTCTTAAACCAATGAGTAGTGTTTAGGTATTTCTGACAGTAATACGGTTTAATACTACCTAATATATATATATATATACCTATATATATATATATATATATTATATATATATATATATATTTATATATATATATATATATATATATATATATATATATATATATAGAGAGAGAGAGAGAGAGAGAGAGAGAGAGAGAGAGAGAGAGAGAGAGAGAGAGAGAGAGAGAGAGAGAGAGAGAGAGAGATGAGAGAGAGAGAGAGAGAGAAGAGGCTTTAATATATATAAATATGGAAGCAGCGAGCGTCCATCTACAAACAGAATATCGAAGAAACACTCCGAGTACCAGCGCGTCACTTAGAAAATCGAGGTAAACAAAGGTCGATCTACACTCTTCAGGGTCTGCCAACTTTCAAGTTAGTCCAACTCCCAAGAGGTTTTGAAGGACTGAAGCTTGGTTGCTTGCTATAGGAAAGCGTGATTGTGAATCTTGAGAAACTGGGAGGTGTTTTTTGACTCTTTTGTGTGGACGAGTGTAATAAATTAAGATAAGGCAAATCGCGTTTCCTAGAAAATTAAACGAATTAATCATAAAATTCACCTTTTTTTATGATTATTAAAAATGAAAAATAACTATTAAATATTAATGAAGCTAAAATCTTCAAAATGATTTGTTATTTAAGTACAAAATAAATATTGATTCTAGCAACGAAATTAATTTAAATTGGACGGTAGACAACTGATACTTGGACGACTCTGGAAGTCTGGATCTTAAGAAAAATCTATTAAATTTTAGTAATAAAAATGAAATAATATTTAAGAATAGAAGTTCCAATCTGGATACAAGACGAATTATCATAAGAAACTATTTAGTTGATGTATCCCCCAAAATACTAACTGTTTTCAAAAGTAATCAGCTATTATAAAATCGTAATTTAAGTTAGTTACATATTAAGCGAAACAACCATAATCGCCAGTAATGATTACGGCTAGGTCCGCTACTCGGCTACAATGCTCTAACCATGTAAACCACAACCTCACAGGCAGTCCTGTTCCTCCCGTATTAGATTTCCCCTGCAAGAGTTATAATTCGTCCACACCTGGACACTGAACACATCCACAGAGCTGACACGTAATCGAGGATCAGGCTGTCTTTGAGTGGACTGCAAAGTCTTTAACGTTTTCCATCTTTTTAAGGTAAGGGTCATCAACATATTTGCACGAAAAAAGGCAAAATAAAACTCTGATAGGCTACCGCCAAATTCCTTTCCTTTTATTCAATGTAACTCGAGTTACTATACCCTTTACTATCTATTATATATATATATATATACCACTATTTCAGCATCTATTTTAGTAGTCATACTCGAATGCTTCAAAATTACAAACATCTCCAAATCAACCATACACTCATCTACACAGATAGCTATAACTTCATATAATTATATATATATATATACTAGACTTATATACATATTATAAATAATATACTATCTACTCTATTATACCTAATAATTATAATATATATATCATATAATATATATATATATAATATACTATATATATATATATATTAATTATTATATTATTAATTTATTTACAAAGGCCCAATACTTTACTCATCCCTCTTAATGCACCTAAAACAGACTAACCTGATTGATATAGCTCGGAATGTCGATTCTTATTCCTTTCATTTGGAGCAAACATTGTTTAATAAGGATACTGAGATCGTTCTGACGAGACTGACGTTGCATATTTACAGTAAATTAGAATTTATCTCATTGCGTAACATAACATAGTCAGGGAAAACATTTTTAAACTATCTATTCAAAAATATTATATGTGACCCGTCGCAGTATCCACTGATCACTGATAACCCTGAATAGTGATTCATGAATACTCAGAAGACAATTGACTATTGTATGTCACTTGCCCGCATGTTTGCGTTCCGAAAAGACGACAAAATCTAAATCCCCCAAAAATTTTTTCGGTTTATTTTATACACGACATTGGGGGCGACGACCGAAGAAGAAATATGGGGGAAAAGAAGAGTTCATCACTTCAGAAGGGCTTCGGGAGAGGGGGATGAAATTTTATTTTTTTCCCGGCCTTTTATAAATTTTTTTTTTGAAAAGAATATCGGCTTTCGATATCTAAGAAAAAAAATCTCGAAAATATCAGTATATATTCGCTAAGAAAATATCGGCCCAAAAAATATGCGATATATTCGAGCAAAAATATCGATATGTTCGATATATCGAATTTGTGGCCATCCCTAAATAAAAATAATATATATATATGATATATATACTATATATATATACTATATATATATATTTATTATATTTATTATTTGCAGTAAATTTGAAAAGGAAGGTCAATAAAAATGGAAATGGTAGCCGGTTGAAAAACGAAAGATACAATAATTCACTAAGACTACACAAAGGCAATCCTCCTACTATCGCATTATTTTCCGCATGACTGAGAACCCAGCACCCAGGCCAGCACCTAACGAGTAAAGATATGGGTCCAGATTCGAGCTAACGTTCGATTAGATGACAGTCCGAAAAGTGCATTCGGTAGAGACGTGCATTCATCTATGAATTCGACTGAGAAAGAAGAAAACAGTTACTGAAAGGGTGCTGATCCCGCCTAAGAGCGCTATAATTTTTTGGAAGATGCTACCCACTTAGAGGAAATTCAATTATGAATGGTTGGAGACATATTCACCTTGGCTGACATACTCCAGGCGCCAAAAGGGAGCATTTTGCAAGTTTTGTATTTTATTTCCACCAAATTAAGTTCGGTCAGAGAGTCCTACGGCTCTTTAATAAGAAAGACCATTAACTAAAATATAAAAGATTTCATGCAGTTTGTAAGGGACATACAAACACAGAGTGGCATAAAACTGCCGTTGAAGCTGCAAGATTGTTCCTACAGAACGTGCCAGTAGACATCCAAATTAACCAGCATTGTAAGAAAATCATAGAAGAAAATAAAAAAATTATCCTCAATAATTTCATGTGTGACATTTTCTGGTACGCGCGATTTACCGTTCCGGAGTAAGCATCATTTTGAGGGAGTGTTGCAAGATTTGTGCCGCTTACGAATAGATGCCGGAGATCATTCATTGAAAAACCATTTTTAAAATGGGAAGAAAAATGCTACATACCAATCAGTTCAGATTATTCAGAATGAGATCATTTCTCTATGTGGTACTACAATAAAGGAAAGCATCGTTAATAAGGTAAAAAAGCGTGTGCGCGTATTAACTTGACTAAGCGATAAATCGCTGATATTTCTGCAACAGGAAACATTATCCCATAGGTTTGCGCTATTGTCGACAAAGAGTCAGATGAAGTCAAAGAGGAATTTATGGCTTTTTAGAACTGAAAGCGCTTGACGCAACAACATTGCCGAAAGCCGAGACGATTCTTATAACGACCAAGAGAAACCCTGGGAATCGCGCGCGCAACACCATGCGTGAATTGCGTTTAGATGGCTGTTCTACGATGTCTGGCAAACGAAGAATATTTGCGAAAAATGTATAAAAAAGCATTGTACTTTCATTTGCTCTGTCACACACACGAATCTATATATATGTCTACATAGTATATTATATTTTGAACACATACCAACGAAATCCGCAATACTGTGGTAACTATAAAGGACATTATTATTTTTCGCGAGTCGGTCTTGAAAAGAAAATTAATGCCAAACATCCCAAGCCTATGTCAGACCAGAATGGTTGCTGATCATCCGAAACAATGCTGCATATCAGGCAGTGTTATTAAGTGAAGCACTTACTGTCAGCGCAAATAGATGCACACGCAGTTAGAAATCCCGTTCTCACAAATTGAGAGAAATACCTAGCCACCAAAAAGCCCTTCAGCCTTGCCATTCAGCGCATGTACATCCTCATTCCACCTTCAGTGTCTGCCTCACGTCGATGATCATTTGATTCGCGACTTGACCCGACTCGTAGTTTACTCGCGATGTTATGCAGGGCCAGTTGCTAGATACGACTACCCTATCGCTCCTCGCCAAGTGCTCCAAGACCTCTGGACTATAGTATATCTCGTAATCCAACTCTCTGGCACACAATACTCATTCAAACATATTGTATCGCCT
>JABUQX010044115.1:22500-29164 GCA_015478945.1 Trachelipus rathkii | reverse complement strand
AGGAATAAAACTAATGCTTGGCATAATAAATCGCAATGTTGTTTACAAGAGCAAGGAAGTAATAAATAAACTGTATAATAGCTATGTTAGGCCAATAATAGAGTATTGTGCACAAGTTTGGGCCCCTTATTTAAAGAAAGACTTAGATATGCTAGAGAGAGTGCAACGTAGAGCAACAAGGATGATTTCTGGGTTTGAGGGTAGGAGCTATGAGGAGAGGCTGAAGTAGTTAGAAATGTTTTCTGTAGAAAGGCGATTTCTCATAGCGACATGATACAAGTCTACAAAATATTTACATCTCTTGATAATATGGAGACCAATAAATTTTTCATAATGGAGCACGGACAGGTGACCAGGGGGCATAATAAGAAAATTAAGAAAAAGCTTGCCATCTTCATATAAGAAAGCATGTATTCAGTAATAGGGTTGTTAAATTTTGTAATGGTTTGCCACAGAAATTTGTTGAATGCAGCTCGATTGCAACATTTAAGAAGGGACTCGATAGATATATGGATGGTTTGGGTATCATATATTATATTTTGACTAAGCCAAATTGGTTGGTTCTTAGTTACTGTAGTTATTAAGGTTAATTGCATGTTACTATAAAGTTATTAAAGCTGTAGCTTGGTTAGCATGTATATACTTTATATATAGCTTATAGTTTTTTTTTTATTTTAGTTAATTGTAGACTGTATATAAATATGTTATTGACAAGCCCTGGGGTGTTTTGTGGATTTGCATGAGCATGTTTTAGACTTGTGTGTATAAAGTGATTGACAAGCCCTAGGGTGCTTTGTGGATTTGCATGAGCATGTTGTTTGGTGATTGGTTCTGTTGGCTTGACTGGGACAGTCTTGATAGGCCCATGTGGCTTCTTACTGTCTTTTTATTTCTAATGTTTTAAAAAGAATAAATTGTATTTAGGTGTTATGGATTTGCAACAGGAGTATGATAGGATTAAAATGGAAGCTTTATGGCAGTTGTTAGTGATATATGGGGCTGGTGATAGGCTTCTGAATGGAATCAAAAGTGTGTATGACTAGTGATAGGTAAATGCCCGGGCACTTAAGAATTGGGCAAATGCTCTGGGCATTTTAGAGGGCAATTATACTTTTATTGTATATATATATATATATATTTATATATAGAAGATTATAAGAATATATATATATATATATATATATATATATATATATATATATATATATATATATATATATATATATATATATATATATATATATATATATATATATATATAGTATATATATATATGTAAAATTTTAGAGAGCTTTTTAAACAGTTTCAAACTTGTAATAAAGAACATGAAATATGGTATTGGAATACAGGGAAGAATAGAAAGAGTAAAGAATAGGCTCCTCCTCAGAATCTTAAATGGAAATAAAATTAATTTTATTTAATTATATTTCATATTTTAATTTTATTATTTATTTTGTCAAAATTAATTTTATTTCCATTTAAGTTCTAGAGGAGGAGATGTGGTACTAGTCTCTCAAACTTAATTCTTAATATTTTTATTCCCTAATTACATTTAAGTACTTTTTAAATTGTTTTTATATATATATATATATATATATATATATATATATATATATATATATATATATATATATATATATATATATATATATATATATATATATATATATATATATATATATATATATATATATATATATATAAAGGTGTATGAGAAAATGGTGAGTGTTTATAGGGATAGGAATTGAGGGATGGAATGGGGAGGAATGTGTGTGGCTAGATGGCAAAAGGATGAGGATTTTGGGGATGAGGTCATTAGTAAAGAGGAGGTAATGGGTAGAGTGAGAAAGTTGAAGAATGGTAAATATGCAGGTATAGATGAAATTACTGGTGAAATGATCAAGAACGGAGGCGAGATGGTAATTGATTGAATTTGGAAGTAGTGTAACAAAGCGTTTAAGTAAGGTATAGTTCCGAGGAATTGGAGGAGAGCAAAAATACTACCTATATATAAAGGCAGGCCCGGACTGGCTCCTTTGGGGGCCCTCGGCTAAAGATTGAAAAGGGGCCCCTTACCGGGGAATTTAGAGGGAATAGATTATTGGAATATGTAATGTTTGAAAATTAGGCTTGCATGCTTAAAAAGCACATTTACCTATTTTGTCACTTGGGGAAATAGTTGAGGAAAAAAGTAAGCTATTTTTGATGTAGTTTACTTTCACAATAAATATTTATTTAATTTTTATATACTCTACCTAAACTAGTTCCCTGCTAGAAAAAATATTACTAATTAATTACGAGTGGTCTATTACTATTTTTAGTTTTAGGCAACCAAATCACACTGTTAAAGCCATAATAGTCTAAATCTAACTGTAATACCTCAGTAAATATTAAAAAGGGACATAAGTCACATCGGTAATAAAAAACCAAGCATATTGAAAAGAAAAACTATGTCCTCTTTAATTGTGATTTAATTGTTACAAATTGTAGAATATATTTTATAACAAAAAGAAAAATTGCTCTACAATACCTTAGTACAGAGTACAGACACAGCAAACTAAGAAAGGTTATGTGATAGTGAAAGATTGTTTACTAACCTAACAGCTTTTTGGCAAGTTCTTCACTGGTCCTGGCTACTTCATCTATAATAACATCTTTATCCAAGTTATAAAACAAGTCTTTTTCTACATTCATGAAAAGAAGATTAGACATAAGGTCATGGCTTAAAGTAGATCTAAGTCGATTCTTAACTATTTTAAGTTTAGAAAATATCCTTTCACAGGTGACTTGTGTACAAGGTATGGGTAGTACAAACTTGTAAGCTACATATAACAATCCAGATTGTGAGAGTTCAAATACAATAAAAAAGGCGCATGATAAACCGAAAACATTGTTTATTGTCAGAGCAGCAACCATAAAGATTTTCGTCTTCTTCAAATTCAGATTCTACATCGCCAAATTCACAGATTTCTTCAGCTCTATTTAGATTGTCTTGTTTTCTTTTAATGTAAGTTTTTTCAGCCATTGTAAAACTTTCATACTAATCTGCAAAACTGTTTCAGCTCTATCAATAACTGACTTCTTTCAACTACAAAGTTTAGAAATATTACAAAGGACTTCCGTAGGAAAGCTATCAAGCATTACCATTTTATTAAATTTCTTTGGGTCTAACCAGGAACAATCTTCTAAAATTTCTTTGTTTGGACTAAATCTTTCTTCGATACTTGTTCTGGCACAATCTTAAACACTGAAAAAGACCAATTTATAGTTTTGAGCAGTTGAGATTCCAGGAGCTTGATCTACTGATTTTTCACCAGGCATTACCATTTTCTTTGAAGTTCTTTTTTCCGTAAAATCTAACTCTACTTCTACATCAATACTGTTATCTTCTAATTTGCTATTAACTGTACTTGCATAATATTTTGTTTTTGAATATAGAGCCTGAAAGTTTTTATCACTCCTTTTATCTCCTACTTGTTGAAGCAGCTTCTCTACCGAGTTCCAGGCTGTAGAATAGTAAATGGTTTTACTTTGCAAATATTTTGAAATGGGAGATATAACAAGAAATAATCTAATAAAACAATAGACATAAATAGGTTTTCAAATTTGGACCATTGACTGATTAAATTTCTTGCCATGAATTTAGATTTGTATTTGATATTTCTTTTAAAACTGTAATAAAATTGAATAGTTTCTCTGCGTTTACACTTTTCTCAATTCTTAAAAATCCCTCATCGATAATTAATAATTGAAGAAAGATCTTTATGTTTGCTCCACCAACTTGTGGCTCCTATTTTTTTGCAACTTGTGCATTTTTTCATGTGCAATATGTTTTCTTTTTGTTTCCCTCTCACATACGGTCATTCTTTTATAAGACGAGCTTAGAAAACCAGCTGATTCTTCCATCAATCCAACTAAGTTTTCTGCTTGGAGCAACGTTACTGTTGAATCAGCTACTACCAAGTTCAGCATGTGTCCCATTCAGTGAGTGTAAATAAGATCTTCATTTTCCTTTTTGAACTGAGCTTGTAGACCGTCAAAACAACCTTTCATATTGCGTCAAATGAACAAGCAATAATATTTAATGGTGCAATGCCACACTTGGCTAATTCTGATTTTATAAGCTCGTACAAAGCTAATCCAGATGAATCATCGACTACTGTTATTTTTAAAGTCTTTCATATATCTTTCCTTGAAAGACATAGCGGACGCAAATCGCCAACTGGTCCATAACAGCTACATCTTGAGTACTATCTACCATCACGCTGAATATTATGCTATCATGAAGGTCTTTCAAAATGATATCACGGAACATCGAACCAATTATTTAAGTAGCTTGTTGATAAAGGTTTTTGACAAAAAAATGTCAACAAAGAGCCTCGTCCAGTCGGTCTTTTAGTTAACTTTCCAGTGGCTTTTCTTTTGTTCATTATTTTCAGTCTGTGCTTTTTGCTGTCTTCAATACACTTTCTGACATGATTTTGTAAAATTACATAATAATTTGCAACCAACATGACCAGTTCGAGAAAATTACCATGATTATCTGTAGAGTCAAGCGTATAAGCCCCTTCTGCTTTATCCGCAATGCCTTGTTTTCCAGTAAACAAAACTATAACAATTAAACGTTGAACAACCAAACTTCTGGTGTGAACTTCTCTTTCTCGCTTGTTGGTTTGGTTAATAGTCAGAAGAATTGAAATATCATGACCTTTTTGGCTTTGAAAAGCTACCTTTGCTGCGAGTTGACGATAACGAGAGTCTTCTTGAATTTCAACAGATTTATAAATATGCTTAGGAGAAGAGTCATGTCCGGTAATAAATGTAGAATCTCTATTATCTTTACCTCCAAAAGCCATACAGCTGGAGCAGTACACTCTGTTGAGCCGAATCGAACATGATAACCATTTTCTGTGAATTTTATCAAAATTCGGTAAATGTCGGTAATAAAGTTTTGAAGGGTCAAATGGCAATTTAGCTTCTTTTCCTTCACTAACTTGAATAGGGTGCTTCTTCATAAAAGCTTTTTTAATTCCAATTGGGTCATTTTTGTTGGGGCAGATGAAACATCCAAGCTGTTGCGTAGCAGCATCAGGCGTCATATGGTGGTTTTCTTCATCATCATTTTCTGTGTCAGAATTGGTATTAGTTCTTGATGAATCACTGCGAGAGAAGCCGAAGTTACTGATGGACAATCTAAAAGTGGCTGATTGCAAGCAGGCCTAGTTTCTTCCCTCTCATATCTACAAGACGATGACTCAATTGAAGGAGGTGAAATTCGATCTTCAGTTTCTGAAAATAAATGTAATCACTGTAGCTGCGATTGTACGATATATTGTAACAAATTTTTAAAAGTAACACAGTAAAATGGACGGCAAGCATACGAAAAGCGAAGCGTTGATGAGAGTAACGTGATTTGGACTTATATATATATATATATATATATATATATATATATATATATATATATATATATATATATATATATATATATATATATATATATATATATATATATATATATATATATATATATATATATATATATATATATATATATATTTATGTTCCTGACTCTCTATTTTCTCAAAAATTTTAAATTGAAAAATGAATTTATCTATAATAATAATAATAATAATAATAATAATAATAATAATAATAATAATAATAATAATAATAATAATAATAAAATAACACATACTTGTATGAGCTAATAAACTAGTTCGACTTACTAGTATTTAATGAATCATTATTGTCCCTCAAAGACTGACTTGCGACTGAGAAGTGGAACTAGTTAACCAAGTATTAAAACGTTTGGAAATTTTTTCAGCGACTAAAGATTTTCTTTTCATTTCTTTTCGTAGTGCCACTTTGGTACACACATTTCATGTTGACACAACTGTTACACTGCACTAACTACAACCCTAATACGAGACTGAGCGAGTGAGCGTCGCGAAAAAGAAGTTAGTTAGGCTACCATAACCAAAAACCAACTGGTAACTGCTTAAAATTGATTGTAAACGCGTAAGATTATAAGGAAATAAATAATCAAATTACTCTGATGTAGCTAATATATAAAGTAGTATATCCATTTTTGGGAGGCCTCTCCGGGGCCCCATTGGGCTGGGGCCCTCGGCAATCGCCGACCAGCCGACCTTGCCAGTCCGGGCCTGTATAAAGGTAAGAGGGATAGGGGTAACTGTAGTTATTACAGGGGAATTAGTTTTATTGAGTGTTGTAGGGAAGATATATACTGGTATTTTGGTCGAAAGAGTGCGTTGAGTGACTGAAGGACTGATTGGTGAAGAACAAGGTGCATTTAGAAGTGGTAGAGGATATGTGGATCAAATCTTTATATTGAAAGAAATGATAAAATGAGAGAGAAGATGATTAAATTGTACTTAGGTTTTATGGATTTGCAACAGGCGTATGATAGGATTAATAGACAAGCTCTATTGACAAGTGTTAGTGATATATGGTGTTGGTGGTAGGCTTCTGAATATATATATATGAGCATATATATATTATATATATATATATATATATATATGAGAGAGTATATATATATATATATAGAGAGAGAGAAAGTATATATATATATATATATATATATATATATGGACTAGGTCTCAAAATTAATGGAATGGAAGGGAATGGATGACACTTT
>JABUQX010044115.1:0-15000 GCA_015478945.1 Trachelipus rathkii | reverse complement strand
ACACGGATTAAGAGGCCGTGTTTTCTTGCATTGCCGTTGCATTTAGGATTAGGATAATGATGTCACCAGAGTAGGCGGGAGGAAATGCTACACAAATATTTCGAGAATGTGCTGTGATATATCTTACGTGCTGTAAAGAATGCCTCCATCGAAGATATGCAACTCCGTAGCCCCGATAAAGAGATGCCTCCCCAGAGCCATAACCGACCACCTCCAAAACGGGCGGCACCTTGTAGCACATATTGCATGTGCTGCGAAGCCTCTCCGTCGGTATACCTAGCACGCCTGTCCGAGGCGTACAGAGACACTCTCGATTCGTCCGTAAAGAGCACCTTGCCCAATCGTCGACAGTCCAATGGAGGTGTTCTCGGGCAAATGCCAGTCGCGCCCTTCGATGTGCCGTGGTGCGCGGTGGACCTATGGCCAGGCCTCCGGGGCCGGTAATATGTTCCGCAAGGCGTCGACGCACTGTATTGTCACTCACCCTGGTGCCGTGTAACCTCTCCGCCAGCTGGATCTGCAGATGTCGTGCCGTTGTGTGGCGCTCTCGTAATTGCACGCCAGACGTATAAAACGGTATTCCATGGTTGTTTGTCTGTCCCTGGCCTACCTGTGTCCTCCCGGTCGATCATTGTGTCAGGTTCCTGGCTACGTTGACCACCGTGCAATCGTTGTGTGCGCTTATACCGAACCGTCGACCAAGTGCCCGGCCACCCGACTGTTGTCCTTCGGAAGTGGTAGGGTGTTGTGTATCTGCCCACCTAGCTGATCTCTTGACAGATGACGCACTATCTTCTCCCATGTTGTATCCGGAAGTCACTTCGTACCTCAAACGTGAATGATTCCCTCGCCTCGATTAACCCCGATATAACCTACCCCCACCTCTCCTAGGTCTAGTTACGTCGTGGTTTATGTTTTTCTAAATTTATCGTCTCGTGACGGCTCCATATACTGCCAGCGAATTCTCTGGCGGGAGTGTTACATAGGTTTTAAAACTGATGCCTGTCGTCTATGTTGAAGTTGTGGGGTTTCATGGGGTTAGGGGCCTTCACGTTCCTGCGAGTGACACGTACACTTGTGGTGCGTGAATTTTGACGAGTAATATATATATATTATATATATATATATATTTATATATAATATATATGTAATATATTCATATTTATATATAATATATATATATATATATATTTATATATATATATATATATTAGTAATATATATATTATATATATATATATATATATATATATTATATATATATTAATACAAATATGTATATTTTTCATAAATTACAACGCCTTATTAGACCTACTTCTTATATTTTCACTAGTTACAAAAAAGGCAAGTTCAGGTAAACGAACGAAATTGAATTAAATGACTCATTGAACGGGCAACAGTCACTATCTTTATTTGCTTCAGCGAAAACTGTTCGCTTATTTTGTAATTTTAGAAGCAAATTAGGTTGGGTTACAGCTTCAAATAGGTATCGTCTTCTCTCTTCTTTGTTTTTACTTTCTTACTCACAAATGTTTGGAGCAAATTAACCATTCTTTGACACTTCTCGAGGTTGTGATGACGAACCTATTTTTATAAACTCGTAAAATTAAAGTTAATGGTTAACGGATTTGTTAGGGGAAATCCTTTTTAACTCGTTAACGTTATCTCACCAAATGTAATCGGTTAATAGTCCTACTGTCTTCCTCGAAATTAACGAAAGCGTTAAAAGTTAACGAAAAAATTTAACGAGTTAATTAACGGATTAACGCATTAACGCGGTTAATGCCCACCTTTATATATATAGTTACTATATATATATAATATATAATATATACCTATATATATTATATATATATATAGTATATATATATATATATATATATATTATATATATATATATATATATATATATATATAAGTTATATATTATATAGTATATAATATATAATATATATACCGGGTATAATATATATTATATATATATATATATATTATATATATATATATAGATATATATATATATATAATATATATAATTATTATATATAGTATATAATACTCATATATAGTATATATATATATTAGAGTTCTCCACCACTCACGGGCTGAGCCCTTTTCAAGGAAGGGCAGAAAATAAAATATTGAAAACCCCATCCAAGCTTAAAGCAAATCTCTCAGGTGAGCACAAACGTGGGTTTTAAAGAGGGGAAGATTAAATACAGTTGAAAAAACAGAAGAATGAAAGGAGTTCCACAGAACAGAAGCAGCTGGATAGAGAAGGGCACCACAAAGAACAAGTCTGGGGTTTTCAATACTCACGCAATATTCATGCGAGAGCAAAGCACTCTTTGTGGTACGAGGGCAACGCAAGGGTGGTGGAATGCGAGGGTCAACTCCCCTGAGCATCTGCCTCTGTAGTACCTATAGAAAGAGATAGTGCGCCAACGTCACGTTGCAGAGATAGAGGGGTCAAGGGAGCTTGAAAGAAAGGGGCAGTTTATTACCCTCTTAGCTTTAGACTTGACCCTACCCAATAGAAGGGTGAGAGCCGGAACCCCTCCAATGTGAGAACAGTACTCCATACGATGGCGAATTAAGCCCTTATATAACTGGAGTAACTGTTCAGAGGAAAAAATTCCCACAACCTGAACAGAATTCCCAGCTTCTTTAAGACCACCTTAGCAATAATTGTAATATGAGGTTTTCAAAACAATTTGTTGTCTATGTTGAAACCAAGAATGTTTATGTTATTCACAGATGAGACGTTAGAGCCGTGCGAAAGGAAAAGGAAAGTTGGGAGGTGTTTTTGGGATGGAGATGCTAAAAGAGATCGAGTTTTTAAAGAGTTGAATTTTACAAAGTTGCGGTGACCCCACCGGGAAATCCCATCCAAATTGGCAAGATTACGAGAGTCAACTCTAGATGCAAAAGAGGGAGCAGATTTGAATGAGTGGAAGAATGGAGAGTTGAATCATCGGCATAATAGTTAACAGAGTTAAAAGTACAGCTGAGTAGATCGTTGATGAAAAGTATAACCTTGAAGAACATCACAATTAGCAGGAAAGGAGGAAGAGGACGCTCCATCAACGAGTGCTGCTATGTAGCGATCGGAGAGAAAACTAGACAAAAGTAAGGAAAGAGAAGGAGAAAACCCAAAGGAAGGGGCTTAGAAAGCAGAGACGTTACCATACCCGCCGTCAAAAGGCCTTTGGATAGTCAAGCTTGTCAGCCACGCCAAGACTCCATAGTCCCTAAGGGCAGAAGACCATAAATCAGATTAGATAGGAAAGTATGTCACCAGTTGACCTCGAGCGTCGAAAGTGAGAGCTATAGTGAGAGCTATGGGGCGATAATTTGAATGATCAGAACGGATACCTTTTTTCGGAATTGGTTGAACATATGCGCTCTTCGAGCACTGAGGAAAAGTATTAGTATTAAAACCATAGAAGAGTAGAGTTGAACGAGAGGACCGGGCGCCAGCGACTCCAGAAGCACACTTTCCTCAAAACACGAAAATGGAATGCCGTCCGGGAAACTAGCATACCTGGCGTTCATAGATCTCAGGATCTCAAACACATTATCATGTGCGATCACAGGTAAAGATATGCGGAAACCCTGAGAGGTGAGCAAGTAGTAGATAGGAGGCTGGCGGAATGCAACAGGGGGGGAAAAATTGGTTTTTTTTTTTTTTCTCGCGCAGGCGTAGAATTAGATGAAAAAAAAAGGGGAGGGCCGAAGAGATGACCTTTTCAGAAGGAGAGCTAGCTACAGACGCGTCAGAGCGAATAAGGGGAGTAAAGGCAGATTTATAAAAGTTGTTAGAGATGTTTTTGGCAAGAGGCCAGAAATTTTTATCATTAGTAGAACCAAGCAGGTTGGTGCACTTTCTTTTAGTGAAGTGCGCTTAGCCTCGAATAGTTTCCCTGCAGCCGATTCCGAGCAGAGATGAAAATTGGTAAGAGTTATAGGAGAACGAGAGTTTTTCCATGCCCGATAGGTAATGTCTCTCTCCTAAATTGACGCGAGAACACGCTCCATCATCCATGCGATTTTGGGGAGAAATAGATTTAGTTGAAGATGGAATGAGCCTGCTCATCACATCTGCGATTTCACCCCGTACCTTTTCAGCAGTGACCAAAGCATCCTCCGTGTCAAAGCACCATTCATTCCAAGAATAGTTACCAAAAAAATCGACGGACCATCGTAATGCGGGCACCCATAATTACCCGTATTAATAGCTCCGCCAAAATTACGTTTAGGGCGGGGATGCTGTGAGAGTTGCTGCAGAGAAAGTATAATAATTAAGAGCGCTAATAAGATTGTGGTCAGAGTTACCAATAGGGGGGAAATGGTGTATTTATAACGAGAAGTTATACCCAACACTCATGCCACATTGCCCTCTCCAACCCCATCCACCACAGACTCAAACAACCTCCTCCTCTTCACACAGCTCACTATATTAACAAACAAATTCTGAACATTTCACCTCCATCAAACAACATATCATACACTAAACAAATTCATACGACATTAACAGAAAAAAAATACCTAAGACGCAGACAATCAAGTAACTAACAATATTTTAAACAAACATCCACCAGAAATAGCACCAGAATTCAACTCCCTACCAAGAACTAGTCAGACATCCTTGGCCAAATTAAGATGCGGCCACCACGCTAACCTACAATATTACAAACAGATTCAACATTAACCAAACCACTACAAATATCTGGTCAAGCTTAACCAGGTCCCGGAAGAAGACCACATCCCACTTTCTGCCTATCCTGTCTATGCTGACCTCAACCCAAATCAATCGATGGAACATTTCAGCCCTGGAAAGATATTCTGGAGGGAGGCCGGATGCGTCGGCGGGTATTTGGAAGCTGGATGGACTCGCCCATGAGGAGGTAGTCAGGGGTGAGAAGCAAAAAAAAAGTATATATATATATATATAATATATATATATAATATATAATATATATATATATATATATATATAATATATATAATATATAATAATATAGATATAATATATATATATATAATATATAATGATGACTTACTTGTCGCATCCTCGCTCCCCTCCTATGAGAAACGGGCGACCCGGGTACTCCGCCACCATGCAATGCCGAGCTCAGTGATCTGTTAAAATAAAGGTACTGAAATTACATCCTGATGTTCGCTAAAGCAGGGAAATCTATAAAGATGTTTTCGTGTTGCCAATTGAGTTGGAAAATGCATCAATTATGACAGCTGGCGGTAATATCTTTGTACAATCCCATTTGATGCCGGATGAAAGCTAGTGGTCCTGATGCGCTCAGAACTAAGGAGAAGGAGGTGCATCAAATCTCTCCAAAGAGAAAGATTCGAATTGTTTACCTTGGTCTGAGGTAGCAATAAGCGGGATGCCGAGACGCGCAACCCATTGAGTCATGAAAGCCTTAGCTATGACTTTGGCAGTGGCGGTTTTGAGAGGAATGGCTTCCGGCCAGTGCGTGAAGCGGTCAATACATGTAAGGATAAATTGATGCCCATCAGAAGGAGGAAGGGGATCAACAATGTCGATATGTGCTTTCTCAAAACGTTCTCCAGAGGGGATAAACTCCCCGAGAGGGGCTGTGGTGTGTCGGTGCACCTTAGAAGGCTGACAAGGCATTCACGAGTCCAATTTCGCATATCGGTTTTAACACCGGGCCACAAAACGGGCCGTAACCAGCTTTTGAGAAGCCGCGATACAGGGATGAGAAAGAGAGTGAAGAGCAACAAAAACAGGTTTGCGGAAATCAGGGGGAACGGAAGGACTGGGAGCACCAGTACATGTGTCACAGAGAATTTTTTCTGAATTCCCGAAGAGAATCCACCCGTAGTTGCAGAGAAGAGTCCTGCGGAAGAGAGGGTTCTTCTGATGACCTGTGCAGTAGCCATGTCCTCGTAAGTTGAGCTAGCGAAATTGAGGATTGCTACGAGTAATCCCGATGCGAGAAACGTTGCCACATCAGCCGGACATTATCCATAACCTGGGGATCTGACGGGTGTCTGCATAAACTGCGAACAACATATTCCAAATGACGAGCTCTCTGGCCGAGTGTCGTTCATTCGAGACAGATGCCCCATTGGCCAAAGCGTGCATCGGTTTGTGATCCGGTGAGAATGTGAAAAATTCCCGGCACTCCCTTCCAGAAAGTATCTTGAAATGTTTCGACTGCCACGGTTTATTGTCTGTAGATTGTTGTGCCGAAGGCGCTGTAGCGGATGTTCGATTGCGCTGTCCCTTCTTCAGAGATTAAGAAGCAAGAGGAGCCAAAGAACCATTCAGGTTAGTTACTGACAGGAAGCACAATCCGACCGTGAAATCCGGACGGCCATCAACCTCTGAACTGGAGTTGCCTGAAAGAGAAGAATACATAGATAAGAGAGAGTGGGACAAAGGAGAGTTGGCATCGACAGTGCGTCTTTTGCAAAAGTAAAGTCCAATACGACCTTCTTCAGTCTCCACTCTACCATTGACAACAGAGACACTACTTCTTCTTGAAGCAGAGGAGCTCTGTGAGAGGCCGAAGGACAGCAGCTGCTGCAGGTAGAAAGCGATGGTAGTAGTTCAACATCCCGAGAAATTGATTCAGTTGCTTCTGCGTCTCGGGTAAAGGAAAAGCGCGAATGGCGGCAACACGCTTCTGGAGGCAGCTAACACCTTCAGACGAGAATGTGTGACCAAGAAACGTGAGAGAGGGTACACCGAGAAATTTGGAGAAGACAGCAGAAAGGTACTCCTTGTGTTCCTCTTCGCAGTTGAAGGCTATAAGCAGGTCGTCGATAGAGGCCCAACAGAATGGTAGCCCTCGCAAGGCATTGTCAATGAACCATTGGAAAGTTTGAGCAACATTCCGAAAACCGAAGGGGTTCTCAAGAACTCAAAAAGACCGAAAGGTGTAATCATGGCAGTCTTGTGAAAATCCTCGGGTGCTACAGGGATCTGGTGATAGGCGCGTACCAGATCGATTTTGGAAAATATTGTAGCACCACTGAGGTGGGACGTGAAAGACTGAATGTGAGGGACGGGATAGCGATTTAGGACGGTGATCGCTTTGAGAGCCCTAAAATCTTCACAGGGGCACCAGCCCCCAGGGGTAGCTTTAGGGACAAGGTGTGAGGGTGCAGCCCAACTGCTATTGGAAGGTCGAACGATTCCCAGCTCAAGCATGTGATCAAACTCAGCACAAGCGATCTCCAGCTTCTACTGGAGAAGTTGCTAAATTATGGGCGTGCGAACGGGAACGGTCGTGAGGCATCAAGATTATATCGTGTCACTTTTTCTAGCAGACGACAGCCACATCACACAACCTTCTCCGCCATCCTACGGATGGTGACTTAAATCGGACGCCTGATACCCCACCCCCACTGACCGTGGATGGTCCATTGCTGTTAATATACCAGCGAGGGAGCATGCTATTTTCCAGTACGTTGCAAGGGATAGACGCGTGAGTTCAAGAACTCTTGTCCATCATCATGGCGTTTTGAACGTACTGAGCTACGAGGGTATTTAACCTTACTATTAACAGCGTTGCAGGGTCTCTGGTTAAATGATTATGCACCGTATGTAGCATTCTGCCACTGGTTTCTGCGCCAGACGAAGGAGAACGATGAAGTGTCCTTTGGTAGAGATGGTTATAAATTTCCATAGCATCCACCAAGAGGCGCACGACAATCGCCATGACATTACGAAATGGCAGGCACCAGCGGAGATTCCGGTGTAAGGTGTGGGCTGCTACGATACGTGACAATCTTATCTGTCCATTTCTCCTACCAGAACATCTGAGCGCTCAGACATACCTGCATTTCGTTCGGGATGTATTGCCAGACCTCCTCTCGAGGAAGTTCCTCTGGCTGTCCGCAAAGGTATGTAGTTTATGCATGACAGGACCCCTGCCCACTTTTCGCTGCCTGTTCGCCGTATCTCGACGATATCTACCCTAATCAGTGGAGTGGGCTGGGAGGTCCTTTGGATGGCTTCCACGTTCACCTGACCACAACCCTTTAGATTATTATTTATGGGGCTACCTAAAGACACTGGTGTACAGGGACCTTATCCCCAACGTCGGAACCCTTCGGCAACGTATCTACGACGATTTGACCATATCCGTGAACAACATTCCAAAGAGTGCGTCACTCCATGACGAGACATGTAGAAGCTTGCATCTCATTGGAAGGGATCGCATTTTGAACAACTACCATAATTTGGACTGGGATGTAGAGCTACCTATGGTTACTAAGTTTGGAATAAGTAAATAGTATTATTTTACTAGTGATTCAACCTACCTCAACAACGGGGAGTGTGGGGCTATATCTCCTCAACAGTACACTTCCCGATCAATGTTCGTTAAACAAGATTAGTTAGATCCCAAGGTTTCTCGGTATAATTAGTATTCACCATGTATATATATATATATAATATATATATATATATATAATATATATATATATAAATATATATATAATAAACGTCACTATAAATAATATAAAAGTAGTATAATCATAGAGATAGTATTTCAATTCACTTTATATTAGAATAAATATATTAGTATATACCGTTATTTATATAATATTTTACTAATCTAGTAGATAGTATGATTCCACCTTCTTTCCTCTCTAATGACTTAAGGTCGAGGAACGTCATTTATTATATGACGCCCGTAGAGGACCCGGCCTTCGAGTTTGAATCCCCCTTCCTAAGGTGACGTTGACATGGCACCGGAGTACAGGCAGAAACTCCAGTAGATTTGAAGAAGTAGAACACGTGAACACAAGTCGAACAAGTAAACTAGTCGAAAGTCGCCAGCTCCTTACCTGCCCCACATACTGAATATAAAACCATATTAGTGAGAGAAAAGCTAGCTTCGCCAGATTGCAGGAAAAAGTGACCACCAACGAAGGATTCAAAAGGTAACCGCGATGAGACCACTACACATATATAAGGCAGATCGTCGATCAGTGTAGGAAACGAGATTCAAGGTACTCTCTAATGGCCGAGAGAATAATCCCACTTACCAAAACACCGCCAATTCACTCCTTATTATGTTATATTCAATGCCGTTCCCATTTATCATCCAACTACCCTTATATATCCCTGTAAAATAATATTGAAACTCAGACACTATCTTAGTGTCTTCCCCAGACTTTACGCTCCGATGTCCGCTCACCATCTGAACATAACTTCACTACCTAAAAAGTTAACTGCTGTTCTCACTCACAACCATAACCTTTACTCTTATACTACGTTTGATCTTTAACAAACCCTCTCTTTTTTACTTTTTCGGACAACACGCCAAATCTCTATATTCGCAAGTCCTCAATAAATGGTCTTCCCTCATATCACTCAGTGAAGTTTTTTTTCATATAGAGTAGTTAGCAGTATATTATTACTTAGCTATTATATACTATATATTATTATTATTTGATGGTGTTATTAATATTATATAGATACAACTACAACAATTAATAATTCAATTTATATTATTATACTTATTAAATATATATATATAATTAGGATGAATTATATAATAAATAACTAAATAAAAAAATAATATATTATTATAAAAATATATATAACTATAAATATCTTATCAAAATACGTAATTACTGTACTACGCTATTATAATATTATACCTATAGGTACCTTATAGTATGAGGTCATATAATTAGTATATAGTATTACTTAATATTAATATATATATATATATCTATATAACATCCACATAAAATATATTCCTTCTCTCCGCAGTATCTAGTATATAAAAAAAAAAATATACTATACTATGTAAATAATATAACCCTTACATAACATAGGTATACTAGTATGTATATAAAATATATATAATAGTATATATATAGTAATATATAAATAGTATAATATATATGATAAGGTGTGGCATTAACGCTTGGTTTTAAAGCGTTATTATCCGATTAATTTGCAGCTTTAATTTTTTCGTAAGCTTTTATTACGTTTTCGTTAATTCTCAAAAGAATGTGATGAAAATCTAAACAGGGTCGTTACTAATATAAAACGAGGTCAATTATTCATTTGATGGAAATATTACGTTTAACGAGTTAAAATTTTCCCAAACATCCGTTAACCGTTAAATATTTTACTAATAAAATATTTCTTATCAGATTGTAAATTGTATTAGATTCGATTTTCGATAATGGAGATAAAACTTTTTTTTTTTTCCAAAAATTTCCTAAAAATATCGTCTCAATGGCTCAAAATGTGTTTATCTTTACTCGGTTATTATCCCGTTTGGTAAGTAAAGTTTAACACAGGGTTGGAAAAAAACCCGAGTTTTGTGTTGAGGAATGTGCTTACGTCTGACACCGACCCCATCGTTCAAACTATATTCTCTATGTCTTAATACTAGCACTTTCCTATCAGTATTGGAAGCACAGCACATGTCCGAACCTAGTTCCGAAAAAAGGGAAGACCACTACTGATACCTTTCTATACTATCGCTCCTGTACTAGCTCTTCATCTTGTTATTCCTACTCTAAGAATCTCCCTGAAAACCCTTCTCAATTAAGCTCTCACGTTTTCGTAGACCATCTGAATCTCATCTCTTCTTTCCGATCCCTCAGCGTATGGCTTTTGCCTTGTTCAAGATTCTACTGCGCGATATACTTTCCTATTTAACTGCGATTTATTGGTTTTCCGCTCTTAGGAACGGTGAACGTGCAGATCTCTGACGTAGTGGCCTGCTTGGACATAGCGCAAAGCATGTTGACCGGGTATGGCATGCATCATTGCTTCTCCAAGCTCCCCTACCTTGGGGGCTTTACTCCTTCTTCTTAGTGCGTTTTGCTTATGTCTAGACTTTCTATTCAAGTAGCTAAACAATCAGCTCTGAGTGTGATGGGAGCGACATTCTTTTCTGTCAATTTTAGTGCGTTTTGATGTTTCCTTTCGGGTTTTGTCTCTACTGCCTAGTGCTTTAATTAAGTCATGTACCCTCATGAAATGATGCTTCACAAGCCCCCAGCATCTAACTCTTATCCACTCACATGCGATTGACTCGACCCTTCATTCTTAAACTCATTTCAATCTGCCTCCATCTTTTACTTCGTAGTGAATTGCCTCTCTTTCTTAACCTCCGTCGAATTCTATTTCTCGTTGCTGATTCTAAATAGAATTTTGCTGAAGGTGGGTCGTAACTCCAACCTTGTGAAATTCAATTCTTTAAAAAACCCAACTATATGGTACTCTACAGAATCTCACCTCTCGATTAAAGTACCTGTATTCTAAAACTTGTCCTATCTCTTTTACGGTTCTCTCATCTCTCCTGTTACAATATAAACATCCTTGGCCTTAGCATAAAAAAAATGTCTGCGAAACCTCATCAAATCACAACGCGTTGCTGGCGATGTTCAAGCGTAAAAAATGGATTCTAAACCCGTAGAGTCATTTATTTTGGGCTTTAACGAAACGGCACAACAGGATCACGAATTCAAATACCTTCCCCTCCTTTCCCCCCAAAATCTGATCCTCATATTTCAGTTTTACCTCTTAAAAATATTTTGGTACACACAATAAAGTCAAACGGTTACCTAAACTATATTAAAAAAATTAATAAAAAAAATAGATAATGATATAAATAATAAAATAGAAGAATAAAAACGAAGAAAAAAAATTTATATCCAAAAGGGAAAACGAATATTATACCAATTCGTAGTCACTGTAAAACATAAGATGAACTGGATGAGTTTTCCCGTTTTATGAAACTGTGTAACGAAGACATTTTTTCCTCTTTGTGCTCAGTTACTCGCGCTTCCTATTACAAAGAAGGTCCCAATAATCCGGCACTTAAGTATAGAGTACTCGTGTTCTCATTATTTGGGGCGACTCTGTTCACCCCTGTGTTCGAGCTAATGTGGGAGCAGAAGTCGAGTTCAAAAGCCAAAAGGGCCTTATAAACGGTATGTATTAAATACAAGTTCACTTGACCCTCTATCTTTTGCGGCGCGATGGTTGGGGCTTTATCTCATTTCTATAGGTATTCCAACGGCAGGTGTTCGGGCTCAAGGGAACTTACCAATCGCGTACCACCACCTTTAACGACTGCCAGTATTCCACTTCAGTTAGCCACAAAGGCCAGGGTGAACTGTATCGTGCGCACGAGTTTTGTGTAGATATTGGTAGCTTCAGTGACTAATTGCTGCGTGCGTTCCTTTCGTTTCCTTGCCACACTGTTATAGTGGAACTCTCTATTCCGATTCATTCTATGTTCTTCTGATATTTTAATCTCCCTCACTTTCAAGGCTGGATCTTCGCCAACCTGAGAAACTTTCGTTAGGTTTGATCTTTGGTGGGTTCTTTTTTCCTTGTCCCTTCTCCTTGAAAAGTATCGTATCTGTGATCGAGTGGTGGTATACCTGTTTAAAAAAAAAAGTGCAATAAATAGAAAAATTCTTAAAATAGAGATATTAGTTTTATTATAATTAGGTATTCTTTTTTATTCTCTTTTAATTTTAATAAAATTAAGTGTTTTTATACAAAGAGGGTTTACGAAATCAACATTCATCTTTCTAAGTACAATAAGTAAAAAGTTTAATAATTTAATTGTTATCCATAAAAAAAGTTTTCTGACATTGTTTTAGAAAATTATTTCTATGGTTAACTATACTGTATTCCTTAAAGTATTCAAAAGTTGTGTTTTCCGATTTTATTAGTTATTTTGATAGTTATTTTAAATCTGAACGAATAAATAAAAATAATTTTGGCTCCACATTAATTTTGTGTAAATCAGAAAGTGCTTCAAATGCAATTAGATAATCCAAGAAAATTTTCATTTACCCCTTACAGACGAGCCTAATATTAATCACTATGTGAAGTGGCGAAAGGAAAAATAGTTTTACCGCTCTTTAAATGTGAAATAATTGAGGCGTAAACCACAAAATTTTTGATAACCTATCCTGAACTAAGTAAACAAACAAAAAAAAAAAAAAAAAAAAATAAATAAATAACTTTACCATTGTTAGATACCAATTTCTTTTCCAGAAATTTCTTCTATATATATATATATATATATGAAATAGTTATATATATATATATAGAGAGAGAGAGAGAGAGATATATATATATATATATATATATATATAATATATATATATATATATATATATAGAGAGAGAGAGAGAGAGAGAGAGAGAGAGAGAGAGAAGCAGAGTCCGTTGTAATAGCTATAGTATAAAGAAAGTGACGAAACAATCCGACGGGCGGAAAAACATTGGAGAGAGAGTTGGTGAGCGCAGAAGAGTTGATAAGACGAAAGGCTCTAGACTCCACCTTTATAAGGAGAGCTGAGCAAATTGAATCACCCCAAATGTGTAAGGTTTATTCATTCCATACAGGTTTGAAAGATACCCCTCATATCCAACCTCTTAAAAGGTTGATTAGAAAGGGGCGTAATGTAACCCTTCCAATCAAGATCACAAGAGAAAGAAACGACAAGAATATTAAGGACAGATGAAAGCTTGAGTTGAGTGCTTTCGAAGATGTAGTTGTGAGAAAGATTATATGTACTAGTAAGATGAAGGAACTGAGTTATCGAGGCATTGAAAACAACCATTTTATCAATGCTTCAATTAGAAATTCGAGAATGGTAAAAGGTTAGTTGTTTCGAGGCCGCCCTCTTAGGGTGACACTCTTGTTTGACACACTTTCAAAGTGAAATGAGTAATGAAGGATGGGGTCGTCGGCATAAAATTGGATAGATGAAAAAAGTATTAGAGAAAATATCATTAATGAAAAGTCTAAAAGGAATTAGGGATATGACAGAACCCTGAGGAACACCACCATTTTTAGATTTAAAGGATGAACGGTGACCGTCTATAACTGCTTCTAGCTATTGAACGACCGGAAAGAAAATCAGAGAGAAGGTCGCAGAGAGAAGAATAGATACCGAAGGAGGGAACTTTAGAAATCAAAGTTTTGTGCCAGACTCTATCAAAAGATTTCGATATGTCTAGCACTACAGCCAAAAAAAAAAAATCACCGCAATGCCTGAGGGCAAAGGGCCAGAGAAGGGAAAGAAGATCGCCACCAGGACGTTTCCTACCAAATCCATGCTGACCATTAGAGATAAGATTTGAAGAACTGAGATGTTTCTAAATCTTCTTGTTAAGGGTAGATTAGAAACTTTAGAAAAAGTTGAAGTTAAAGCGATAGGAGGAGAGTTTGAGTGTTAAGAGGGGTTTGCTTATTACAGCACAGACTGAACGAGTGAACGTTTCCAGCAGGAAGGGAGGGTCGAAGTAGATAAACAGAGGCTAAACAGTTTGCCAAGGCAGGTAGTAAGATCGGAATCACAAGTTTTGAGAACCACAGGAGGAATACCATCAGGCCAGTAAGCCTTCTTTGTGTTAAGTTCAGGGAGTGGAAATAATGTCTGTAGAAGATATTGCAATGTTACTTATAAATGGAATAAAATCGGAATTCCCGAAGGTAGAAGTAGAGGGGATTAGCCCAAATGGTCGACATCAAAAAAATTTACCGTCAGCCCGCAGAAGTCGTTAGGATAGGTTAGGTTAAGTTAGGTAAAGCTAAGTTTTGTTATATTCGTTAGAAAAACTCTAAAAAATCAAATATTTTTTTACAAATGTCGACCATTTGACCTGTCGATCATTTTCCCAGTCGACCAATTGGTAATACCTTCGAATTAGAAGCAAAAGGTTTGAGTAAAGAGTCCAGCTTTAGCGGAAGATTAAAAGGGAAGTTGTATCATCTGAAGATACTTGAGGATGGAAAGAGGAAGAATCAAAGTCAGAATTAAAATGTTTTTGCAAAATGTTGTAAAGGACGTGATGAAGAGGAATCAAGAATATTATTGCATTTTCTACTGAATAAAATTTTTAAGTGCCACAGAGAATAGATTTTGCGCGATTCCGGGATGAAATATAAGTTGCGTGAGTTTCCAGAGTATTAAGTCGACTGTAATTCCTGAAGGCAACTTCAAT
>JABUQX010044114.1:15000-30786 GCA_015478945.1 Trachelipus rathkii | reverse complement strand
CCCCCCTGTGTTCCCCGATCGGCTCGCAGCCCCCTAATAAAATTGCCGTTAATACCTTTAGCAAATAAATATATATACTATGTCCCCGCGGCCGAGCTCCCCCACCCCCGCCGCCCCCATCTGCCCCCCAACAAAAAAGACAAATTGTTTCTTTTTGTTTTTTTTACACTTTTGTCTAACCAAATTTTACAAGGATTCAAGAGGTATCCTTTTTCCCTGTACTATTGTTAGTTTTTGAGAATATGGATTGTGGCTCTTTCTAGAGCTGGCCATTATATATATACATTAACACCAATTAAATTAATCCAATTAATAAACTGTTTGTTCACTGACATCTAAATAGGTTTCTACCCTTGAAACTTTTTCGTTATGTAAAAAAGAAATACCATAATTAAAAGGGCATCAGTTTATATGAAACTCTTAAATTTGAAAAAAAATATTTGAGAAACAGTATACTTCGAGCCACAATGTTGTACTAATACAGATTAAAAATAAACTTCTTCTTCCTACTTTGGTAATTCACATTCTTGTGACACTTCTACAAACCTTTTTATCTAATGAAATTAGTAGCATTGCTAACACAATATAATCATTCTCACAAAGTTGAAATAAAATCCTTCAAATTCCTAATTTTCAGAAAAATGGTCAACAAAACAACTACCCAACTCCTCACCTAAGCAACAAGTAAAAACAATTTATTGCCTTTCAGAATTATATATGACAGTAGTATATTCTTGAAAGTTCAATAATACTCCAAATGAAGTCCATCTTATATATATATATATATATATATATATATAATATATAATATATATATATACATATATATAGTATTATATATATATAATATATATATATATAATAATATTTATATGTTTCCTAGAATAAATGTTAGATTCTACGGTATCTTGGGTATAATCGATACACATATATCGAAAGAACTAATTTTAAAACGTAAATATCGATAGGTCAGAAAGAAACTTAAGTATACCATTATTATATATATATATTATAATAATATATAATATATAGTATATATATTATATATTATAATAGTATTATATATTAGATAGTATATTAATATATAGTATTATATAATATATGTATATTTCTTTTTAAAAGTTCAACACCTCACGGGCATAGCCAATTCAAGAAGGGGAACTTTTCTAGGTAATTTTACTAGCGATTGCGAACCCGACGACCCTTCCATGCGAGACTCCGTTCCGCTCTACCATTTGTAACAATATAATTAATATATATATAATATTATATATATATATATATATATATATATATTATATATATTATATATATATATATATTATATATATAATAAATATATCATATATATATATATATTATATTATAATAATATATTATATATATATATAATAATATTGGCGTACAGAAATTTATCAGAAAAATAAAAAAAGAAAGTTAAAATATCAGGAAAGGAAGTTAAAGAGAAAGAAGAAAAGAATGCGGAAAACTTCTTTTCCTGGTACATATACAGCTATTGCGTTACCTGGTGAGCATTATTATATATCAATAGCATTCTTAAACAGAAGTTACATCATTCATTAAATATTTTATCCCTTACAGAAAGTGATGAGGATAATTGGGAAATCAAAGTTGAAAAACCCAGAATGGATTCCAGCAAAGAAAGCAACGTTTGTGTACCTCCTTCCGGTGCAAACGAAAAGGTTACATCTACAGCTCATGAGCTACCTGGTAAGAATTATTATTATACCCCAATAGCATTCTTACACGGAAGTTATTACATCATTGATTTAATACGTTATCCCTTACAGAAAGTGATGAGGATGATTATGATATCGAAGATGAAAACCAAGGAATGGATTCCAAAGAATGCAACATTTATGTGCCTCCTTCCAGCGCAAAGAAAATAATGGGCGAGAAAAGATTTAATGAAAAGAAAATTGACAGCAGCACTCGACAAGTGTCAAGTAAAAGGAGAGGCAGTCTATCTACTTAATGCAATTTTTAGAAGCAGTACATATATTTCTTCCCCTTCACTTTCTTTTTTCCATTTCTTTCCTTTTTTCCTCCTCCACTCCTCCTTCCTGCACCACCTATATCCTTCTTTCCTCCTGACTCCTCTCCCTTTCTCTTTTTCTTTCTCCTTTCTCTTTTTTCTCTTCTCTCCCTCTCTCTCTTCAGTTTTTCCCCTCCTTCTTCTCTCTCTCTCTCCTCTTTTTTCTTTTTTCCCACTTCCCTTCCACTTCACCTCCTTGCTCCTCTACCCTCCCTCTTTTTTCTCTTTATTCTCTCGGCTATTCTCTCCTTTTTTTCTTTTTCATCTCCTTCTTTTTCTCTTTTTTTCTTTTCTTTCTTTTTTTTTTCTACTCTCTCTTTGAGTGAGTTCCACTAAAATCTTAATTTTGTCAGAATACAACGAAATACTTATCGCAGACACAGTGCGAATTTAATTAAAAACAAGTTTTTAGAATTAAACTTTGAAGCTGTTACTATTTATTGGGATACCAAACTCATTGAAAGTATCTCAACGTGAAAAGGTTGAACGGCTAGCGATTATAGCATCCGCCATTGGAAATGGAAAAACTTTTAGCAGTTCTACATATTCCAGAAGCCACAGGCTTGGAAATATGTTCTGCAGTAATAGATGTCATTGAACAATGGAATTTAAAAGAAACAACTCAAGCATTAGTTGTCGATACTACAGCAGTAAACACAAGAAGAATAAACGGAGCGGCCATTCACATAGAAACGAAATTGAACAAACACCTACTTTTTATGGGATGCCGGCATCATATTGCTGAAATTATTTTGTCTACAGTGATTGGTGAAATATTTCCCTCTTCAACTGGTTCTGATATTCATTTATTTAGAAAATTTAAAAAAAGTTGGCCCAAAATTAAAAAAATAAAATTCACTGATGGATTACAATACATTAAAGCAGCCATAAATGAAGTTCATGTTAAAAATTTAATAGATTTTTGTCTTTTAAAATTATCTGAAAAGTGGCCCCGTGATGATTATAAGGAATTTTTGGAGTTAATTTTATTCTTGGGACACCACAATCAATGCAATGTCAAGAAACCTGGAGCTTCTCATCATGCGAGATGGATGGCGAAAGGAATTTATTCATTAAAAATTTACTAATTTCGTGAGCAATTCCCACTTGAACCAAATGAGTCTGACGAGTTGCTAGAGATAATTACATTTATGGTAAAGTGTTACTGCCCTTACTGGTTCAAAGTTTCTTGCATTGAGAAGGATCCTCTAACTGATATAAATTTAGTGAGATTGCTAGTTGAAGGTTCTAATGAAAATATCTCTAATAAGGCAACAAGTAAACTTCTGAATCATCTCTACTACTTGAATAATGGATGTACTCTGAAAATCAGTGGCGTACCTGGAAGATTACACTTGGGTAGGTAGTTATATAAAAAGTATATATATATATATATAGTGAATATATATATATATAGTATATATAAATATATAATATATATATATATATATATAATATTATAATACTATATATTTATATATATATATATATATTATTATATTATATAGATATATATATATAGCATAATATTTGTGAGTACTATATAGTATATGTTAATGTATATATATGATATATTGTTATATAATATATATATATATAAATTATATAATTATATAATTATAGTTTATATATATAAGGAAAAATATATATAAAACATTTTACAAATTTCATTACGTACTGTAATAATTATTTTAGGATAAAATTTTAAATTTTGCTCACGTCATTTGGAATATAAACTTTTAATATGTGATTACTATTTATATAAGATTGACTCAAAACGGAATATAAGCAACCAAAATATTTCAAAGTTAAAGCTGTTTGTTTCTTTACATAAGTTTATAACTTTATGTAACTTTTTATCTAATAAAAAATAAAAACAACCTTCTATATATGGATTATCTTCACATTTATGCAAGAGGTAAACGGCACTTAAGTAATGATAAATGATCAATATAATTAAAATGTCACTAATCGCAACAATAAACTACGCCTTAAACTTTCAGAAACTAAACAGTTAAATCACCTAACTCAAAATTCATCTCCTACTAGCTCTCACAGAATTCCCAACCGGTGTGCCGCGGAAACTTAAGTGTGCCGCGAGAATCTGTTCAGTGCTCCGCGTTTTTATTTAATTCTATGTAAACATCTTCAACCATTTTTAATGAAATTACGTTTTTGCAATTTATTAGGCAATAAGAATTTCTTAAAAGAAGCTTTAATCTCTTCTCTCTCTGTAAAGTTAATTATTGTTATGTATATTTAAATATATAATATATATATATATATATATATATATAATAACTATTAATATATCATCACTACTAATATAGACATCCAATATCTAAAACTATATATATATATATTGCACAAGAATGCTTTGGTGCTGATAACATTAGGGTAGAATCAATAGATAGGTGATGCAAAAAGTGAAAAATTAATTAAGGTTCCTAGGGTTGTGAAGTGTTACATAATCAATTCTGGAATGGCATAAGTTGTATAAGAAAACGTAACTCGAGGAGAAGCGAAATTGTACCACTAGCTTTAAAGAGAGTAATTTAAAGGCATTGATCATTCCTTGATCTTGCAACATCAAAAGAATTTCTTTTATAGAAAAGAACGTATTTAGAGAGTTAATTTGCCTACGGATTTCATGGAATAAACGATGCAGATATCACTCCCAGTGAAGACTTAGTGTGTGTAAACACAGCCACAGCAAAATGAACATAGCCCCAGCAAATCCTAGTAGAATTCTGCTACGGAAGGCATCCAGGTTGCTTATCCCCAGAAACCCGGCTCATATTTTTCATAGGCTATTAGAAAATCAAGAGAAAATTGGTATAAGAAGTGAAGAGATTTACCAATAAGTGGACGCTGTTCTCGAGCTTCATTTATATTAAGATGCCAACGCTTCAAATATTGAAAAGTCATTTCTCTAGCAAGGATCTCATTTCGGCGTGCAAAATTTATCGTTTGAAACCATATTGGCAAGATGAGAGAATCAAATTTCAAGGTTCCCTCTCAAACAAATACTATTAGCCTAGAATATCTGAAAATGTCATTAAATATAATGAACAAGTCAAAGATAAAATAAAAACATCACCATAAATTTGTTACGAATAGATGAAAGTATACTGATTACTGCCAAAAATTCAGCGTCTTGGATTTTGTAGATTTATTGACAGTAAATATATCGTGGAGCAGTTTTTGTTTTACAAAGAGTTGGAAACAACTAGCGGCGCCGATATTTTCGCTTCAGTCTCTTCCTATCTCAACAACAATGTCTTTCATGGTACACTTTGTGGAATATGATATAAGTGCACCATAATGACGGAAAAGGATAAAGATTTACTGCGCGGTTCAATTATCGATTTATAACGATACCGATATTAATGAAAATTTCATAAAATTTAAAATTTAAGTTTTCTCTTTTGTGCAAAACACAAAAGAGATGGAAATGCAATATTGTGTTAAGCAAATTCTCAAACTAATCCCAGTGTGAAAAAAATATGTTGTAAATTATATGTCAAAGATTGAAAATTAATACAGAGAGTAAATGGTTATCTTGTGTAGAGTACTGAGCCACGTTTTCACACTCAAAGAAGAACTAAAAGTCTTTTTTAGAAAGAGAAACATGATGCATTTTCGTAGGTTGCTGCAAAAAGATGATTGGTGTTTACAGCTTGTCGATCTGTCAACGAAATATTAGTATTTAGCAAATTAAATCAAAGAAACTACTCTCATATAACCGCCAGGACGAGCCACACAAGAATAAAACAATAGCGTCACTATTTCACCAACCAATAACAAATTCGATAACGTTTCATGAAGAAAATATCAACTCTCTCTCGAGAAGTCCCTGACATATTGAGAGAAAAAAAGCGATCATTCTCAAAAATTCCCATCAACCTTGCATTCACCAATTCATGAACACACGCATAATGGGCACGAAGAAAAGATCTAAAAAACTCAATCTGATCTCTTTATCAAAAGTGCAAGATGCAGTAAAATATCAAGCTACTTTTCCTTCTCTATTCTCTTAAGAAATTCTTGTGTAATTGTTCCCTCCATTCATCCATGGCAAATAATGCTGAAGAACTAGTATCAATCCACAAGCCGAACTGAAAGCAGACCGAATTCTAAGTCGATCTCTGTGCGCTTCATCACGTTTACTTGCAAAAAATTTAACTAGAAACAGAACGACTAAACATTACAATAACTCAACGTATTGACTCGCAATTCTTACGTGGACCTCCCTCTAAGCATAACAAACAAAAGCGAGCTAGCCAATCGCACATAACCCTAGAGCTACGAGCGAAAAACGCACACATTCCCTATCATATATCTAGCCAGATCTCATATATCAACCATATTCATACATTACAGTCGTAGAGCAACAAAGCTTTCTCTGCAATGGTATCCAACGCACCACATCACAAGATACAACCATAACATACGAAATAGACTACTAGGCCTGAATACTCTGAGAGCAAAAATAATACGCGTGTGTTCCTAATACCAAAAAACTCACGACACATTACATACACATTACTTCATGGACTCAAGCATAACACGCAAACAACACATTTTACATTAAACAAATAATCGATTCTAACCACAAACTCCAGCTTTTAAATTTTAACAGGTAGTATTGGAGTCGTTGACTTTTAAAATTATAATTATTATTAAATAATTTTTATTATTATTATTATATATTATATTATATAATATTATACTATATTATACAGCAGAAAAATTCCCAGCCTCAAAAAGGGGCCGTGAATACCAAAAGGTTGGGCTCACTGATCTATCCTATACGTTTCATTTACTTTGTCAGACAGTAAAGATGAACTTTATCGTACTAATAGTAGATAGAAGAGAGAGAGAGAGAGAGAGAGAGGGATAGAGAGAGGGAGAGAGAGAAGAGAAGAGAGCAGAGAGAAGAGAGAGATGAGAGAGAAGAGAGAGGAAGAGAGGAGAGAGAGGAGAGAGAGAGATGAGAGAGTGGCGCAACACCGTGGAAGAGAGAGACGAGAGAGAGAAGAGAATAAAAATTCTTTATTTGATGCAAAATGTTTTTTCTCTTTTTTTTTCTTTTTTTTTATTTTCGTGTTGTGGTTTTTTATTCGTACGTGTGTCGATGTAAATTCTGCTCGTTCTTTTATTGGTTTCGTATCTTTTCATCGTTCCATGGTTCCCGATTACCGTCCTGCCCAGTTAATATTATACGAAAAATTGATAAATTTAACGAACGCCCCAAGATTAAGAATTTACTCTTATGAACAATAGGAATGAAAAATTTCCAAATAAATTAATTATTGTAATTGCTAAAACTAATGTACTTTTTTTCATGAATATTTATTTAATAAATCAGTTTCTTTTTCCATTTCCATATAAAATTGTTCTAATTTAGTAACTTTAACAGTGAATTATTTAATTAAAAGACTCAAAAATATTGGTAGGAGCTCCTCCCTATGTATACGCCCTAGATATATTATTATATATATAATATAATATATATTAGATATATTATATATATAGATATATTATTATAGTAATAATAATATAATTAGATCGTTGATCGTTTTAATATATATATAAACGTTAGAAGAACTGACAATGAAAAGTACAGACTTCTTATTTGCATTCACTTTCCCTTAAAATGGGTAATAAAAAAAATTAAATAAAAAAGGCTGAACAACGGTTTAATCTTCCAGCATGTTTCCAAAAAACTTAGCGTCATACAAAATGAATTATGAAACAATTATATGAATGACAAAGACTTCGACGTAAATCTTTCAACATTTGAAAATATTTAGTAATTTTGTAGAAAGATGGAGAGATATTAGATATCACTACAATAAGATTTTCGTCCTCTTTACGATCAGAACTTGACAAAGAGACAGTCCAGTAAGATTCATTAACAAGGCACTTGTCTAGAAGCAGTTCATTAATAAGGAACAGCATATTCGAAACGCTACGAATTATTCTTCCTAAGTTTATAAGAGGATGCAGCAATCCTTTGCAATTATAAAGACTATTTTTAATATAGTTTTGAATTAACTTATTACAGTGATAACACTAATAGAATTACCGGTCCAGACGATTGTTATTATTTTTGGAAAGTGCAATTCTGGAAAGTACTTTCATCATTTTAAGCTAGCAGTTCGAAATATATATACTATATAGTATATATATATAGATACTATATATATCAAAAATACACCAAATATATATATATATTATACAAATATATAAAGTATAATATACATATATACATAAATATATAATAAGTAAGTTATGATACTATATTACATAAGTATGGTTAAAACTTAAGTTTCTTCTGACCTTCGATGTTCGTATATCGAAATATATATCGATACCAATATCTATCTCAGCAGTATTATAATATATTATATATATATATTAGTAGTAATTATATATTATATATTATATATTATTATATATAATATATAATACTATATATATATAGTAATATATATATATATTTATATATATAGATTATAATAGATATATAATTCAGCCTCTACGAAGAGCCCACAATCCAATCTCAAAAACTACAACACTACGGGAAAAGGAATACATTGCGCTTGAATGCTGGTACAATTTTAGTGCGGAAAACAGTAAAAAAAAAATTATTGTAATAATTATATTAAATGAGTAGAATACCTATTTTAGAGACTTTTAATATGTTACTCGTTAAAATTAATAGACTTTTATATAATATTTGTTTGTTTTTTTTTTAACTAAAAATACCCCAAGGGTAGACCGCACCGATGGCAAGAGTCGGGGTCTTCGGCCTTCCGAGGGAACGGGGTTGGACTATGTCCCCCCCTCCGGGAGGTCTCCGGAACTCCCGCTCTTTGGTATTGGGGTGTCGGGGGGTTCCCCCGCCCTCCCCTACGGGGTATGGAAAACGTCCCCCACTGTGTTCCCCTTGCTCGAGCCCCCTAAATATTTCCGGATTTAATACCTTTACAACATTTAAAACTTATCTTACTGCATCTACTCCCCCCCAAAAAAAATGTTTTTTTATCTTTTTACATTTTCCTATCCAAATTTATACAAGGATTCCAAAAATGTATTCGTGTTCCCTGTAGCTATTTAGTTATTTGAGATATGGATTGTGGCTCTTCTAGAGGCTGGCCATATATATATACATTAAACCAATTAAATTAATCCAATCTATAACTGTTGGTTCACTAACATCTTACTAGGTTACTACCGTGGAAACTGTTTCGTTTACTGTAAAAAAGAATACATAATTTAAAAGGCATCAGTGTAATAACTCTAATATTTGAAAAAAATATATTGGAGAGTTTCCTTGCTTATTGTAGCCTATCTACAATAAAAATTTAATTTTCTCCTACTTTGTCTTTCACATTCTTTGTGACTTTCTACAAACCTTTTTATCTAGTATCAAACTAAAATGTTGCAGCATTGTTAACACGATATAATCATTCTCACAAATTTAGAATAAATCCTTCAAATTCATAATTTTCAGAAAAATTGGAACAAAAAATACCGCAACTTCACTAAACACAGTAAAAACAATTTATGACCTTCAAATTTATATATCCAGTAGATATTTGAAGTTCCAATAATACTCAATGAAGTCCATCTTTATATATAATATATAATATATACTATTATATATATATATAGCATATTATATATATATATATATAATATATATATATAAATATATATGTATATATATATATAGCAGTTATATATTTTTCTTATGAAAATAAATTTAGATTCTCGGTATATTGGGTATAATCGATACACATATATCAAAAATCGTTTAAAAATTAAATATCGATAGGTCAGAAAGAAACTTAAGTACAGATAACCCTTCCAGTAGTGTATATATAATATATAATATATATATAATTATTATATATTAATATTATATATATATAATATTATATAATTATATATATACTTATTAATTATATATATAGATGGTTAAATGCGTGAAATTTCTGTATGACCTTGATATTCGATATATCGATAAGATATCGATTAATTGTTTCATTATTATCATTATAACTATTATATAATGTATATATATATATTATATATATATATATATATATATATATATATATATATAGTATATAATAAAAACAAATGGTTTTTCCCCCCAAAAAATTTTGTGGGGTTTTGAGATGTTGTGTGGAATTGGTAGTTTGTTTTGCGATATTTTAGGATTGCTACGAAGTACGATCTGATTGAATAAATCTCCAAATTAGTCACTCTCATTTTTTGGTATCTTATGTTTTTTGAGTTAACTATAAGTCTTGAATTACCTTTACTCGTGTATTTGCGCTCTCGCTGATGTTCATATAGTCGGCTCGCTCTCGCTCGAGGTGGATACGGGAGGACTAATCACCCCCTCGGTTGATGGTCGTCCGGAACCCCCTTTCTTGGTCTTTTGGTTTTCGCGGGTTGATTCTGGTTCCTCGCCGATCCCCTCGAGGGTATGAAAACTCCCCTCCTCCGTCACCCCATCGACTCGAGCCCCCTAAAAAGGTTAATACCCATTTTAGGGGGCTGTTGATCACACTGTGCCGGAAAATGTAGCCCTAAACTGCGTAAAACTAGCCGATAACTCTTTATGATAGAGGGTTAGTTAGATGACCGAAAATATCTATAAGCACGATATTTTGATATATTAATGTAAATATAGGGTTACGCTTAAATTATAGAAATTTATATTGACCTACAAAGGTAAAGAATGTTTTAAAAATCGAGCTATATTATAAAAAATATATAATTAAAATATATAGGTATATATAATATATATATATATAATATAGTATATATAGATATATATTATTATATATAATATATATATATAGTATTAAATAATATTAGAATATGAATGTAATGATCAAGGTCTACTATCTAAAAAATTTTAAAAGTTAAATGAGAAATCAAAAGTGCTTGAAATATTCTGATTGATAAAACAAAAAACTTAAAAATTTTAAATTAATCAGCAGTTATTATTTTAAACTTCAAATAATTTGGCAGTATCCTATTTTAAATTCATATTCTCTAGCACCTCCCTAACTTATATACTTCAAAACAATACGGATATAATATTTTCGAAAACGGTAATACTTGGACCAGTGTTTACTATCTTAACATAAGAAATAAAGCTTTCCCTCCTATTTGGCGTATATTTCAATGTCTTTCTTACCACTTTTCAATAAAACTTTTGTAGTCACTATGAAACAAACTATAAAATCATTTACGTAATTTTATTTTTCTAACATAACACAAAACTTTTAAACTATTATGAAACAAAATTACAAGAATGCTAAAACTGTAAAATCATTTCATACAAGGCTTGAAATAATTTTTTAAAATTAGAATTAAAATTTGTGGACCTCACTCTTCAGATGTTAAAAATTAATGACGTTTAGTATTTATATATAAATATTTAATTTGAAACGGTCAAATAATTCCAAAATGATATAGCACCATGTCACAAGATCTAGTTAATACCCAGAATGGGTTTTGCTCGATATTTGTAACAAATACATAAATACGATTTCGGGTCAGACGATTCTTTCATATTAGGCCTATATATATAATATATAGTATATAAAATATATATATATATAATATTATTATATATATATATATTTATATATATAATATTATATATATACTATATATATAATATATATAATATATATATATATATGATATGGTCAAGGTGTAGCACAGGTGACCAACAGAGACCCACACATTTTTAGACCGAAAATTTTCAGTTCAAACGATATATCGATAAATATATATGAAGAAGATATATTATGTATATATATATTATATATATAATATTATATATATTATATATATAATATATATATAATATTTAATTATTATATATTTATATATTATAATATATATATAATATATAATCATTTAGTTTTTCCTGAATTCTTGAGTAGCAAATCAATATATATATATATATATCATATTATATATATATATTATAATATTATATATACATATATATATATATATATAATATATATATAATATATAGATATATAATAATATATATAATATTATATATAAATATATATAATGAAAATTCATTTTTTTTTACCTTACATTATTTATAAAGAAATAGATAATATTTACTTCGCTAAAATAATTTTATTACAAACTTATGGTGCAAGCAGCAACTTCTGCTTCAATTTCCTTCACTAATGTCCACGCTGCCTCAACAGTAAATCCAGACTATCCTGCTGAAGAGGGTACTCCGCTTTCCCCTTCAGGGGGCTCGGTATCACCCGGGAGCCCCCATTCACCACAGCCCAGTTGCAGTAGTACCTTAAACGACCATTGGGAAGCACCTGTACGACTAAAACCCTTGGTCAAAAATGGTGTAGAGAACCAATCTGTTCCAACTGGACAGGTAAAGAAAACACCTAGGAAAATCAGTAATAAAGGTAAACAAATATATATATATAATATATAATATATATATATATAGTATTATATAAATATATATATATAATATATATATATAATAATATATATTATATATATATATATATATATTAATTAATATATATAATATATATAATTATATATATATATTTTTTTTTTTTTTTTTTTACAAGTTCAACCTCACGGGCATAACCCTATTCAAAGGAGGGGAACTTCTCGTAATAGGTAATATTCTTACCTAGGATTCACGAACTAGTGTATTTCGAAAACACCGCGACTCTTGCCATGCTGACTCCGTCGCAATCTACCGATTGAGCCACAGGTAGAAATATAATATATATATTATATAATTTATATATAATAAATAATATAAACAATATAAAAATATATAATTATATATATATAATATACTATATATATATATATATAAAGATAATATATATAAATATATATAATAAATATATATAATATATAATATATATATATATATTATATATAATATATATTATATATATGGGGAAAGTACGCATCCTACCATATGATGGCCCCCATTATTACGTTTTTGTTTTTTCTCACGTGATATGTTAAATATTATGGGAAAAATATTATCAAAAGGTATTATTTTGATGTTTAACAGTATATATATTCTTGGTACTTATTTTCATCTACTCTCCTTAAATTTTATTATTGTTATTAAAATAGATGCTCCTTCTGCAACGAACTTTTTATTAGTATGGTTCTTCATTACCGAAAAGTACTTAAAGTTCTGTCTTTAGGCCATGAGAATGGATTTTATGAATTATTGAGATGGCAGCTATTCAGCTTCCTTTCTTCAAGGACCACCTTTTTTTTTTACCAGTTATCACCAACCGCATCCGGGCAAAGCCCTATATCAAGGAAGAGGGGGCGACTAAACACAAACAAAAAAATTCAACTAAACGCAAATTACGCAGAAATGAGCACAGACGCGGGCCTAAAGTGATGGGAGATTAAATTGAAGTAGGAAGGAAACACAGAATGATGAAGAGAACTTCCACAGGAATGCATTTAGACACAGAAAAGTTAACATAAAAATCCATCCCAATTCCTGATAGTTTGTCCCCTTCTAAGAATAACTATAATATTTATATACTATTATAGAATAAATTACAATGAAATATATATATATATATATATATATAATATATATATATAACATAATATAATAATTATATATATATATATAATTGCTGGCTGCCTCGAGGCTGGCTGTTTAAGAATGGAGGTAGTTTAAAATGGAAAAAAAAACATTGATAGCATTATCCTGAAAAAGCTAACGAACTTCACATCCCTCAATTAAAGGCAAGATGGCAACTGAGAAAAAAAGCTATTATACTAAAAATAGGTCAAATTACAACAACGAATAAGTATGCTTGAAACTTAATTTATATAATGAAACTTTATTTCAAATTTTTAAATTAATATTAAATTAAATATAACAATTATTGCAAAAATGAAAGATTAAACAATTATAATAGGAATCCTTTCAATAAAGATTAAGTAATCCTATAACAGCTTTTTTTTTAAAGGAACAAATTAATGTTGACAAAAAACTGACAAATATATGTTATAAATTAATTACGAGGAAACACCGAATGAAATTGAAAACATTTTTTTTAATAATCTATCTCGAAATTATTTGTACTAACACAACGATTAAAATGACATTTATTTTAACTATAAACCAATCACATAATATGACGTAAAAAAATTATAGCACAAAAATCAAAAGTTTTTAAGAAAGCTTTTGGAAATATGCACATTAATATTTTTTAAAAATTGATTCTTTGCTATTGATTCAACTTTCATTTTGATGATCAATTTTATAATCAGTGGCTTTATTCAATTGACTCTCAGAATGAAACATAAGATAGCCCATTCGCGTTTTTTAAGTTAAAAAATATACGGATAGTTTATTCGGAGCCGTGTTGGTTTTCAATTTTTGAGCCAAAACAAAATAAGTCTCTAAAGGAGCAAACCAAACCCAAGCATACTCAGAGATCATATTCTCCTCTCCTTCTCTTGTCACCAACATAACACAGAACACAAAAATAACCACAACACTGTAATTAATTTAAGACTATTTAATGTATTAGATCAGAATTTAAAAGATTACCAAGGCATTTAATATTTGAAAAACAAAAAACTACGGTTTTAAAAGTCAAAAACATATAAATAACTCAAATGGGACCTATAAACAAACTAGCCAAATAGATAATGGTGAGCCAAGACTATACTTCCAAAAATAGAGTTTCCAACAGTAAGTAGATGACAATTTAAAGTTCATCGGAAGTTAAGGAAAATTAATTTGATCTTTTGAATTAAACAAACAAAAATTGAAGTAAAAAGAGCAAGATGTCTGAACCAATCAAACACAATTTCTCCAACACGTATGACAAAAGATACATACATAATGTAAAATAGTCTCATCTGATTTTATAGCCATTTTCTGTATTCAAATAAGGATGTGAACTGAGCTATTGAAGAGTCATGAACAGATGCGTGGGCAATCGGGGTGTAATTAATTTAATTGTATCTCAATTAAGAAAGATACTGAAAAGTGAAGAATGGATTACAAAGCGAAATTTTGCCTCAAACAGTCGGTATACAATTCAAACTTGGAGGGAAATAATTATGCTCAATTGAATGAAATTTCCAGGTCTTCGAAGATATTCTTCTTATTTCATAAAAATCTCTTTATAAAAATTATCTCAAGAATTAAATCAATAGTGCTTTACTCCAACAACAGTTTTAATGAATATAATACAGACTGTCGATAACAAATTGCAAGCGAAAAAAAAATGGTATAATAAAACCCTTTTACGCTTGCTATTTCAATTTTAGTTCACAATACGGTTACAATCAGGCACCCAATATTTTTATATATTATATATACTATATATATTAATATAGTAATATATATATATATATTATAATAATTATAATATATATATATAAAATTATACTATATATATAATATATATATAATATATATATATATATATATATATATATATATATATATATATATATAATTGCAATTAATTTATATTAAAATTACTTCATTTACCACATACAATTTTACGCACTACTATCAGGCTGAAGGACTTTGTTTTAAACTATGTCGGTAATGGTTACGAAAATTTCATATTAAATTTAGAAATTTTATTACATTGCCAAAATTGGGCAAAGTCTATCGT
>JABUQX010044114.1:0-10000 GCA_015478945.1 Trachelipus rathkii | reverse complement strand
TAGTTGCTTACTTAGCTATTACTTACTTACTTTTACTTATTTTTTTGTTTTCTTAATAGAAAAGTTTTTTGGATTTTCTATTTTGTATTTTATTTTTTGTATTAAAAATTGCTGTCCCCCCCCTTGTTCTGAGAGTGAAACATATTTTTAAAGGGTTTCTTTATATATAAAAAATGAGTAAAACTAGAACTGAATTAATCTATCTTAAGATTTATCGAATCTACATCTAAATTCTAAGATTAGATATCCTATGAATAAGTATTAATCCCGACTAATTTCTTAAATTTAAGGAATGTATACTATTAATCCCGACTAATTTCTTAAAATTATAACGATCGTTGTCTAATCCAGTCTAAGGTTTTTCCTAATCCACTAAGTATTTCTTAATAGAAAAAAAAAAAAAAAAAAAATTAGTACAAACGCGAAGCGAAATGTACTTTCATCAAGTTCTTAAAATTAAAAGTATCCTTCTTAGACTAGAAGAATAAGAAGAATCCATTCTACAAACTAAAGAATTTTCTCTTAAATCTAGGAATATACAGAAGTATATACAGAATTGGGATGAACTAGTAACCAGGAGGCAAATACCAAGTTTTTCCTCCACGGACTGTGGTGTTCAAATCCAATTCGACAGGTGGAGGCTGGACAGGAGTCTTCGCTGTAGTCTCCGTGTTGTCACTTGCCTCGGGCTGTTGCTGTAAAGCTTGTTCCTTCATCCTTGTTTGACTTCGGGTAACTCGGGGTGTAGAATCTCTAGGACCAGTGAACAGATTATGGGGCCTGTAAGAGGGGTCCTGTTTTCTGTTATCTGGGATGAATACCTTAGGAGATGTATCTACGACCGGGGGAATGGGGTAGTGGCCATCTTTTACTGGGGAAGTTGGAGATTTCACAGGGGAATTTGTTCTTGGAGGGGCTCCACCATAGGCTCCATACACCTCACCTTCGTGTGCTGGTGGCTCCTGAGAAATTTCTTGAACAGGGTTTTCTAGGGAAATCTCTTGCTGAATAGGGGATAAAGATGGTCTAAACTCCTTTCTCCGCACCGCAGTGTTGGATGGAGTTTTTGGGAAGTCAATCTTTGGAGTGGAACACTTAAATTCAACGTCTGGACGAGCTCTTCCGACGACTACATCGCTGTACCTTCTTCTTTCTACAATCTCATTGCTAAATCTTCTTTCTATCACGGGTTTACTTTCTCTTACGGGTTCCACTGGGGTCGGTTGTTGCACGGGAGTTGGATGGCTCCAAGAATTCGTACTACTCGGTACCGGCTGAGGTGGGGGGATAGAGTAAGAGTTGTAATGTCCTTGCTGAGATTGTGGTGGATGGGGGATTGGAAAGTAGCTGTGTCCGGACTGAATTTGTGGCGTTATGGGAATTTGGAAAGAATATGGGGAAGACATTTGATCTGTGGGAGGAGAAATTTCTTCCACTTCATCTACTTCTTCTATTTCTTCGTCTTCTTCTGCTTCTTCGTCTTCTTCTGCTCCGTCGTCTTCTTCCTCCTCTTCTCCTCTTTCTTCTTCTTCTTTCTCAGAAGGGACTCCTGGGTCTCTTCTCTGTTGTCTTTCCTCAATTCTTTCCCTTTTTTGTTCTTTGGAGCTTAACATTTCTTCCACTGCGTGGGGATTCCAAACTTCATCGTTCATAAAGTCAAAGTGTGACTCAGTGAACTTTTCTGCTGGGACCACCTTAACGTTGTCTACATGGACAGGGAAGTCTCGGCCTGAATCTAAACAACACACCATCAACTTGTTAGGTCCTCTTAAACATCGGACAATATATGGCCCGTCAAACTTGGGACATAGCTTCGAACTTTGATGGGGCGGTTTGACTGCTCTAACGAAGACATAGTCTCCTATTTTAAACTCTCTTTGCTTGGCCCTTTTATGTTGTTGCTCCAAAGTTTTTGTGGTTTCCGCTTCTAACTTCTCTCTTGCCAAATCTCTTATATAATCGATCCTTTCTACTATCGTATCTACTTCGTCCGAAATGAATCTCATTTTCTCTGACTTATTCACAAAGGGTGATACATAATCAGGCATCTCGTAAGGGAGCCTCTTTATGTAACCATGTAACAGGAAGTGGGGTGAAGACCCTATAGATCGATTATACGCGGAATTGATAGCGATTTGGGCAAAGCTCAGGTATTTATCCCAATCTCGGTGGTTTGCATTCACGTAGTGTCGCAAGAAAGATTCAATATCAGCATTTATTCTTTCTACAACACCATTTTGGGAGGCTTTGTAAGGCAAAATCTCTATCTTCTTTATCCTCCACGCCTTACATAGGTCCTTAAACACCTGGCTCGTAAATTCCAAGGCATTATCAGAGACAAGCAGTTGAGGGGCACTATGTCTACATATGACCCTCTCTTGTAGTGCTCTGGCACATTCTTCGCTCGTTCTCGTCTTACAAGGCACTAATTCGACATATCGTGTCAAAACGTCGCGAAATACTAAGATGTATTTGGCTCCTGATCCTGTACAAGAAGGCAATTTTCCAATACTGTCAACATGAACGCGTGAGAAAGGTGTGTACGGCAATGGCCATCTATTAATCTCTGCGACAGGGGGTCTAGGACCCTTAGTTCTGGCGCACGACACACATTGACTACAGTATTCCTTAACTAACTTTTGAACACCAGGGAAATGGTATTTCTCCTCTACTCTCTTTTCAGTTCTTTGTTGACCACCGTGTCCACCAGCTAGTGAAGCGTGGCACTGGTCTATCACACTGTAAATCATACTATCTGGAACATGTACAAGATAAGGTTTTGCTTCCACGGCGTAGTGTAAGATGCCTTTTATTAAGATGTGTGGGTGTGTATTGGGATTCTCTTCGGCCCATTTTACCAATTTTCCTACACGGGGACATTTCTGTTGTTCTTTGATGAAATTTTCCCGACTCAACGCGAAATCGATTCGCGGGAACTTTTCTGTTGTTTCTGCTCTCTCTGCTTTCTCTGTTCTCTCTGTTTTCGCTGTTTCTTTGACCAGGAACACATTAGATGCCGGATGCCTACTCAGATAGTCTGGGGCAACATTATTCTTTCCTTTCTTATACACTATGGTAGGTGAGAAACTGTTTACTAAGAGATTCCATCGAGCTAAACGGCCGGTCTGCTGTTTATTTCTAAAAATAAAGCAGAGAGGCTGGTTGTCGGTTATGATAGTTACCTTATAGCCGAAGATGGTGTTCTTAAACTTCTGCAAGCAGAACACCACGGCTAAACATTCCTTTTCGATCGTATCATAATTCAACTCACTGCCCCTGAGTGTCCGGGACACGAAAGATAAGGGCTTCTCTTTCCCTTCATCTGTCAGTTGATACAACACTCCTCCTATTCCGTAATTACTGGCGTCTGTATTCACGAAGAATTCTTTGCTGTAATCAGGGAAAGTTAGTTGTGGCTGCACCACTAGTTTCTCTTTCAAAGTGTCGAAAGCTTGTTGTTGTTTTTTCGTCCAAAGGAAAGGAACATTTTTCTTTAATCAGATCGTACAAAGGTTGTGACTACTGCGGCAAAGTCCTTTTATGAAGGAAGCGAAAATAAAGAAGAAACCGAGCAGCTCTGTGTCCTCTTACATTTGTAAGGAGGACGAAAATCTTCATTGTTTTCTACCCTTTGGCCGGATATGGGCTAATTCCATGTCTTCTATTTTGAATCCCAGGTACAAAACGGCTGATTGTAGGAAGCTACACTTTGATAATTTTATTCTCAGCTTATTTTCTCTGAAAGCAGCGAGTACTTTCCTCAAATTTTCAAAGTGTTCCTCCACGTTCCTGCCCAGGATCAAAACGTCGTCTAGATAGACTTGTGCGACTGGTCCTAAGAGGTGGTTCAAGGCCATTGTCATTGTACGGGCATAAATGCTAGGAGCATTCTTATGTCCGAACATCAAGCGAGTGGGACACCAGAGGCCCTTCCTCGTCCTAAATGCCATCAACTTTTGCGTCCCTTCCTCTATTTCCAAGGCGTTGTATGCATCCAGTAATCTACGGATGTAATACCTGTTACCCCCTCCTCGGATGTGCATCGTCGTCGATAAAGGCAGAGGAAATCGACGTCCTGAACCGCGTTCGTGATCTGGGAGAGCCTAGGGAGCCAGTGCACAATCCACATTAGGGCTCAGGGTACAGGCACGCGTTCACTTTCTGGTACCCACCACGAGTAAACGGGTGACGAGGTGGGGGCGTACCCTGCTTTGATTGTACCCTTTTCCAGTGCAGAGCGGTGAAATCATCGATGTCTTGCAAGTACCGGTGCGGTAATCTGTACTGTTTTCGAAAGATTACTTTAGGGGCATCGGGTAACAGCTCAATCTTAAATTTCTGAAGCGGACAGACTGGGACAGCATCATCATCTAGTGCCAATACGTCATGGTAGTCCATGAGGAGCTCTAGCAATTCCTCCAGATACTCTGGGTTTTCGAGAAGACAATTCTCTGCATCCTCTTTTGACATCTTCTCTTCTATGATTTCTTTGTACACCCTCCTTAACTCTGTCTTCGTGAGACCTTTTGAGCAGGTGGCTACATTAGAAGAAACTGTTCTCTGGTGTCCTCTTACGTCTGTGCCTCTCTTGATCTGTTTGCTAATTATCGGATACCCTTCTCCTATGGTCGCACCTTTGTGCAGGCTAATCAATTGGTCACTCAAATTGATATAACTGAGGATAACCGTGTTATCCCTCACTGGGCTAATTGTATTTGCCACATACAGGGGTCCCATGGTGAAAGCTGGTGTCATTAAACACTTCCGCTCCAGCTCAAAATCATCTTGAGTTTCAGGTCGGAGTTTTAGGTATCCGCATGATTGACTAGGCAAAACAGTCTTCTCAATTACCTTTAAATTTATCTTAAATTCTTCATCCATCATCAAATAACCATCTCCTCCATGGTCATTGCTCTCCAAAATTTCCAAATCTTCGGATTGGCCCAAATTTTCTTCCATAGCTGAGGGAGTGTGCTTGAGTCTGGGTCTGGCCCCTCGGGAATCAGCGCTGCGATGAGTGAGGGGTGGGTTCCGGTAGCCCACTTGGTCCCTTTTCATCTTGTCTGGCTCCCCTTGAGCTTCTCCTTTCAAGGCAGTTTCCCTGTCTTTTTTCCTCTGTATAGGCACTGGCAGCTTCTTCGAAGTCCGAACTGAAGAGGTTGTCTTCCCCCCCTGGGACATAGACAAATCGACCTTCCTATAGGAGCGAGGTTCATCCGCGGCGTTTACGTTTCTAACTGGCCTGGCGGCCTCCCTATGAGAAAGATGCTTACCCGCGTTGCGTACGTTACTAACTGGCAAGGCGGCCTCTCTACGAAAAAGATGCTGATCCGCGTTGCGTGCGCTTTTAGCTGGCAAGGCGGTCCCTTTAGGAAAAAGATGCTTATCCGCAGCACGTGCGGTTGGTTTAGCGAAAATTTGGTTCGAATCCTTTGTTCCCCCCCCTCTCGACCCTCGGGCCGGGGGCAACTGCTCCTCCTTTTTCTTGAGGTCCCTTATTACTTTAAGATTCCCTCCAGAAACTTCTCTAACCAAATAAATTCCGAGTGGATCGGCAAAGATCGGAATGTCTACCTCTCTATCTTCCTTGATAGACATCTGTGCAGAAAAGAAGTTCAAAGTTATGGGAATGTTAGACAAAACATTGCTACCTAAAAGAATATCCCAACTATTCTCTCCATCGTTATCACTCACTTGGAATGTAGTGAGGTAATGTTTTTTATGTAGGCGAAGGTATAGTTGTATTTCTCCTTTTAAGACCGTTGGCTTATTGTTCACCCCCTGTACTACTAAATCGGTCTTACGGAGGACTACTTTAAAGTTTCCCTCCTTTTCCAATTGTTTGAGCCGCCGGGCGGTGACGATACTGACACTAGAGCCTGTGTCAACCAAAACTTTGGTCTTCGTCTGCCTACTACTTAAAGATGGAGCAAGGTAGACATTGGTGTAAAAGTGTCGTCCCAGTCTAAAAGGTTGCTGCACGACTTCTTTTCCTTTCTGTTTATTTCGCCTAGCTTCCCATCTTTTCTCTCTATCTTTAAACTTTTTTCTCACACGTTTCTTCTCTTTGCCCGATTCTAAAAATTTTCATTCTCTATCCTATCCTGAGGATGAGAAAGTTCTCCTTCATACATCCTATCATCATACTCCACTACTTCATTCACCTCAAAATCTCTCGGCTGGCTCTCAGCCATATACACTCTCGCGTTGGTCTTTACCTTCCCATCTGGGGGCTTATGCCCTCCCCTTTTCTTGGGAAAGGTCCTGGGCCCTCGCCTGTCTGGGTTGTAAGACTCTAGCTTTCCCGCTCTTACTCCTTTTTCCATATCGAACTTGCTGTTGTATGGAGTGAACATCAGCGGGGTTTCTGGGGTAGGCCTCCAGGGCGGTGCTCCTCTACACTTAGGCTGCGACCCCCTTCGGTGGTATGCCATGCATTCTCGGCAGTACGGCCATTCCCAGCGGCAAGCTTGGGACGAGTGACCCACCGTCTCACAAAAGAAGCACACAGGATGTTCTCTTAACTCCTGGGCGGACATCTTCTTTAGGAAGCCCTTAAACTTCGGTGTGGCATACCCTGTCTTCAACTCTTCTCTTTTCTTTTGAAAAGTATTACTCAACTTCACCTCATCCCTCCTCCTTTGAGGAGTGTAGCTGGGTTTCACCTCCTCTCCCCTCCTTTGAGGAGTGTAATCGGGTCTCGCCTCCTCCCTTCCCTTCTCCTCATACCTTGGCTTCATTGGTTCCCTGTATGAATTATTAACTCCAACCCCCTGTCTCCCTCCCGATTCTCCTTTGGCCCAAAACACCTTAGTAGTGCGGCCTTCATTTGGCCTTCTATACTCATCTTTTAATAATGCTCCATTGGAAATTTGAGATAACTTTTCTATCAATTCATTTAAGCTCATCTCAGTATCGAATACCCTAAGGATCTTTTCTCGTAATCTCTCTCCGTCTTTCCTTTCATTCACGTTCTGAATGATCTTCCCAGTAACCAAGATGTTTATCTGCCTTGAGTTGAACATTGCCTTATCATCTAGATCGTGGAGGCGGCTCTGGTATTTATATAGCCGTTCTTTCAACTCTAACACAAAATCAGTAAAGATTGAGTCTCTCTCTCTTCTATATTCCAAGAAGTCCAACCAGAGCTCGAAAATCGTTTTCTTTTCCTCCGGCTGTAGATAAGTCTTTAACTGGGTGAGAAAATCTGCCAATTTAGTGAATTTGGAAAAACTATTTTCTCTCAGAATGTATTTCCTAGCCTCGCTGTTTTGGTCTGAGGATATAGCAGACTTGGCAAAAGTGATCTTTTGACTTTCAGTTAGTGGGCCTAAAGCATCTAGCTTTTCATTCAAAGAGGTGACGAAGTCTGGGTACAAGATACCTTTCCATGTTCTGGTTTTCAGATGTTTGCCAAATAATTTCAAATTCTCTGGAATCGTGGGAAAAGCGGTGTTAAACAAATTAGTCGGATAATAAGGGACTAATGGTTGTGGAGGCATATAAGGGTAACCTTGCCATGTCCCCTGATAAGGATATGGTTGGTTAGGCATGGTATATTGTTGGTTAAGCATGTTGTAGTTCCCAGGTGGCATGCCTGTATAATAGGGAGGTGGGGGCATCGTCCCCGTTGGTAAAAACCCATAATTTGAAGTGTTCTGTCCTGCTGGGGCACTTTCGTTGGTGTTTCCTCCCATAACTCCTCCTGTGAGGACGCTTGTTTGTTGTTGAGCGTTGTTTAGGCCCAGCAGGGGTTTGGGCCGATCCTATGGCTTGGTTCTGGATCGGTGGGGGCCCGTCAGGTCCCCATGGGGAGGTGTTCGGTATTTCTGCACCTTCCCACTTGCTTTCATTGAGGTTTTGAGTTCGAACCCACCCCAATTTCTGCGAGGTTTCTTTCTAACGGCAGTGTCAGCAGTAGTAGGCTTGAGCTGTAGGTTCAATGTATTGTCCAGTGCAACCGCTTTTTGCATGTATGGTGGAGTCTCGACCTGTGGGGGAGGGGGTCCCTCCCTTACTATCTGGGATGCTTGGCTAAGAAGAGCGATGTAGGGGTTCTGACCGGCCCTTGGGTTCACAGGAGTTAGGATGGGGGAAGTCCCTGGGGGAGCGTGTCCTCCTTCTTGGGTTATGGGCGTTTCACCTCCGCCCCCCCCTCCATTTGCCTGATCTGAAATATGACCGTCGTCATTACCGTTCCGTTCACTCCGAGATTCTCTTCATCTCTCTCTTCGTCAGCAGCACCGTTATCTCCGAACTCCGAAATTGGTTTCTCCGCCATTTTGTTTTTTCGTAATCACAAAATAATGCACAATAGGTCGGTATGACACTTAACTATCTCTACTGTATACGTGCTAAAGCAGTGTCAACCAGTGTTGAAATTATAACTGTTGTCTGCGGACCCTCTCGATACTACTATATATATATATATATTTATATCGATTTTTACTAAAATGCGAAAAATAGTTGTAGGTGGTTCCCACTATTCACTCTATAATGTCAGAATGGTGGAAAACTCAACAGAAAAATGTTGTCCGCAGATCTCATATGCTACTACTTCTACTACTCAGACTATCTTTTTACTACCATGCGATGTTTATTTCACCTAATTAAGGCGTTTAAACAGAAAATCTCCATAAAATTTTTTCGTTTTTCCCCAACTTATATGGCCCCCTATATATATATATATATATATATAATTTTAAATATATATATAATATTATATATATAATATTATATATAATATATATATATATCTTAAAAATTATCTTAATTCTAATCAGCTTTTGGGGAATATGGCTTTCTCAGGCTTTCCTGGTCCAGCAAAGTGGGGTTTAATAATGTGGGGGTACCTCTATCAGGGTAGATACGAGTTATATTATTATATATTATATATATATATATATATATATATAATATTCTATATAATATATATATTATATACATATATAAATTAATTTATCACTAGGGACTAAGTCCCCCCCGTAGATGGTTTCCAATAAAAAAATGTCATCAATTTTATATCAGTAAATGCACACATGCAAGTGGATATAATATATATATTATTATTTATATATATATATATATATTATATATATATATATATTATTAATATATATATATATATATATATATATAATATATATATATATATATATATATATATATATATATATATAAGTGAGTTGAAACAGCTTCAAGAGAGAGAAAGGAAGAAAATGCAGTTTCGAGAAAATGAGCTCTAGAGTGGAGTTTTTGGCGAAATGTTTACATTAACGGCATACCAATGCCCCGGTTAGTCTGTCGGTGCAGTTCGATTTCTCTCGGCTAACTCCGACTCCAATTTTACGTAAACATTCTCGCTCAGAAAATTCCCGACAAAAACCGACAATTTTGTGAGTCGATTGGCTTTGCAATTCCCGACAGATCCTTCCTCTTTTCAACTTCTGTTCTTCTCAATGCTGTTTCCAAGTCAAAAGGAAAGAAAAAGAATAAAGGAAGAAGTGAGGAATATAGGATAATTATTATTATCTTTCCCCGTTCCCCCAATTTCAAATTTTCTTAACGCTAAATATCCTTATTTTACAAGCATTATGGCATTTGTTTACAAAATCTTTGAAATTTAAAATAATGGACATAGGGTAATTATCATTAATTATTACTTATTATTTTAATTGGTGTGGAAATATTTTTCCAAACCAATCTTAATTATTTATATAGTGTGGTTGAATAACGATGCAAGGCCTTGATCATCTCTTTCAACCTTCACCATGTAAATAATAATAATAATAATAATAATAATGATAATAATAATAATAATTAAATCAAAAATTTTCTTTTTCTTAAAAGAAAGTTTTTAATTTAATGTAAAACGGCCATAAAAATGATAATGCGAATGATTCGTTCATTCACGTTATCACAGATATGCAAATAATGGGCAAAATAATAATAATAATAATAAAAAATAATAATAATAATAAAAATCGAAATTTTTATTATT
>JABUQX010044113.1:95000-105000 GCA_015478945.1 Trachelipus rathkii | reverse complement strand
AATAGCTACAGGGAAAAGAAATACATTTTTGGAATCCTGGTAAAATTATAGTTAGGAAAATGTAAAAAAAAAAATTATTGTTAATAATTATAGTAATATGAGGAGAAAGCCTATTTAAGACCTTTTATACGGTACTCGTTAAAATAAATAGACTTTTTAGTATAGTTAATTTTTTTTTAACTAAAGAATACCCCAAGGGTATACCGCACCGATGGCAGGAGTCGGGGTCTCTCGGCCTTCCGGGGAACTACGGGGTAGGACTATTTCCCCCTCCGGGGAGGGTCCGGAACCCCCGCTCTTTGGTATTTGGGTGTCGCGGGGGTTCCTCCGCCCCTCCCCTACGGGGTATGGAAAACGTCCCCCCCTGTGTTCCCCGTCGGCTCGAGCCCCCTACATTGCCGTGTAATACCTTTACAAATAATATATATATATATATATATATATATATATATATATATATATATATATATATATATATATATATATATATATATATATATATATATATATATATATATATATATACTCTGTCCCCCGCCGGCTCGAGCTCCCTAAAAAAATAGGATTTTTATTTATTTTTACATTTTCCTAACTAAAATTTTACAAGGATTCCAAAAATGTATTCCTTTTCCCTGTAGCTATTGTAGTTTTATAAATATAAATTTCTACATTTTCCTAACTAAAATTTACCAGGATTCCAACAATGTATTCCTTTCCTGTAGCTATTGTAGTTTTGAATATGGTTGTATTAATACTAACCTAACTATATATATATATATATATATATATATATATATACTATATATATATATATCTATATATCTTTATATATATATAAATATATATATATATATATATATATATATATATATATATATATATATATATATATATATTATTATTATTATGCAAAAGTAGGCGAGGCCTAATTAAGAAGTCTTGGATCTAGTATAGCGAATTAACGATACTACCAATTTTAACTGAACGTTAAAAGAGTATAGAAAAATTACACAAACTGACCTTCCTTTTGATATATTATAGCTTGTTCCCTTTAGTACGTAGGAAATGAAACCATATGATGTAAGGCTGTACTCCAAAACTCTCTGTATCGCAAGAAATAAAAATCACTTCTAGGGAGGCGGCTGCTATACCCTGACGACGCCCATATATATATATATATATATATATATATATATATATATATATATATATATATATATATATATATAAAATATATATATATATATATATATATATATATATATACTATATATAGATATATATATATATATATATATATATATATATATATATATATATATTAATAATATTATTAGAAATTATTTAATTAACATGGAAATAAATATGTATATCAATTTTTTTTATATATCCCATAAATATTTGAAAAGAAATATGTCATATTTTGGTTGGTTGTATTTAATTTTGTAAAAAATCATTGGAAGGATTCGAATCCGGATTCGGATTCGAATCCGGATTCGGATTCGGATTCGGATTCAAGCTTTTTACATGGATTCGGATTCGGATTCGGATTCGAGAATTTTTACACACACGGATTCGGATTCGGATTCGAATCTGAAGGTGCTGGATTCGGATTCGGATTCGGATTCGAACATTTCCACACACACGGATTCGGATTCGGATTCGAATCCAAAAGTTGCCGGATTCGCCCATCACTGATATATATATATATATATATATATATATATATATATATATATATACTATATATATATAAATATCAATTTCTATATATAAATAACAAAAAACATATATATATATATATATATATATATATATATATATATATATATATATATATATATATATATATATATATATATATATATGAAGTTCCTGTGGCTAAAACTCTAAAAACTTAACTATCCGCTATCCGCATCCGCAATCCGCGGATAGTGATTTTTACTATCCGCATCCGCATCCGCATCCGCGGATAGTGAAAAATCACTATCCGCTACACCTCTAATATATATATATATATATATATATATATATATATATATATATATATATATGTGTGTGTGTGTGTGTGTGTGTGTGTGTGTGTGTGTGTGTGTGTGTGTGTATACGTGTGTGTGAAGTTCGTTTAAATTCAAGAATATAAACTTAATTTTTAACAAAACGGGAATTTTTTTTAATCACATACTGAACAACACAACATAGCCTTAAATAGATATGACAGAAATAATTTTTAAAACGGCATAAAAAAAAATATTCACCACCTAAATTTGAAAGACCCAAGAGAAAATCTATTTAATATTTTAATAACCAAAAACAAAATTAAATAATGTTTTAATATGATAAATTATTTAATTATAAAATAAAGCAATTAATTAATAATAATAATTGTAATAATATATTATTTCTACGACCATCAATAATAATAATCGTAATTTAAAAGATAGTTTATTTGTTAAGGAGACAAAGGTACAGAAATCTATAATAATAATTATTTGTATAATAATAATAATGATAATAAATGATTAATAATAATAATAATAATAATAATAATAATAATAATAATAATAATAATAATAATAATAATAATAATAATAATAATAATAATAATAATAATAATAATAATTATAATAATTATAATAATAATAATTATAATAATTATAATAATAATAATAATAATAATAATAATAATAATAATAATAATAATAATAATAATAATAATAATAATAATAATAATAATAATAATAATAATAATAATAATAAAATAATAATAATAATAATAATTATAATAATAATAATAATTATAATAATAATAATTATAATAATAATAATAATAATAATAATAATAATAATAATAATAATAATAATAATAATAATAATAATAATAATAATAATAATAATAATAATAATAATAATAATAATAATAATAATAATAATAATAATATATAATATAATATAATATAATATAATATTATATAATATAATATAATATAATTTAATAATATAATAATTATTTATAATAATTATCTTTGTATAATAGTTGGAGTGTAAAATTATTAAAAGCGATTTTGGTTTGATGAATTTAAGCCTTGATCTTATCAAAGATATGCGATAGACGATGTTCGTGAGCGTTTTTACACCTATTTTTCATTGTGTTCATGTGTTCAAGATTTTATATTCTCTCTCTCTCTCTCTCTCTCTCTCTCTCTCTCTCTCTCTCTCTCTCTCTCTCTCTCTCTCTCTCTCTCTCTCATTCATATATGTATGTATGATGAAAGTTTGTTTGTATGTGCTTATGCTTTCACTTTCCTGTGTTTGTTTCGAAAATTTTAAAGACAAAAGAAGTTAATGCTATATAAAATGGTCGACAGGGAAAATGATTGACACGTCAAATGGACGACATTTGTTAAAACAAAAAAAAAATCTGGTTCTTTAGAGTTTCTATAACGAATCCAGCAAAACTTAACCTAACCTAACCTAAATTAACTAAACCTAACGTAACCTAACCTAACCTAACCTAACCTAACCCAACCTAACCTAACCTAACCTAACCTAACCTAACCTAACCTAACCTAAAAACCTAACCTAACCTAACTTAACCTAACCTAACCTAACCAAACCTAACGTAACCTAACCTAACCTAACCTATCGCCTTCGGCGGGCTGTACGGGAAATTTTTTTGATGTCGTGTAAATCATTAGACCTGTTGACCATTTTCACTGTCAGCCATTTGGGCTAGCATCCAGATACTGGATTGAGGATGAGAGATGGCATACTACCTTTTCGGCACAGCTTTAAAAATTAACTAACGCTTCCGCTTGGGAGGAATAGTTGAAATTTATAGGTAGTATCGAAGTAAAAATAAATTTATAATGTAGGGCACAAGTTGGGAGATATACATTATTAGAATCACAAGAGGGATACCATCACTACTTTTTAAGTGCTAAGCTCACAGAGAATAGAAATAACATCCTTATAAGAGATTACAATCTTTGCTATACCTTAGACGGGATTACTTGGAAAAGAGAGAATATCTCCGGAATCTTCTAAAGTGGATTTGAAACAAAGATTTGTATCAAGGATTCGTTTTTAACAGAAGGTATGATACCAATGTGGCGGTAAGAAAAATCGGAAACGAGAATATAGAATGAAGAAGAAACAAAGTTAAAGTTAACATTCTTTACTGAAATGCCTAAGAAAGCATAAAAAAATATATCATTGCATTTTCAACCAAAAAAAAAAATTTATAGTGTTATGGAGAATAGATATATTTTATAGATTCTGGTCCAAAATATAAGCAACATTTGCTTCTTGAGCATGAGGACTCTGTTAATTCTTAGAAGCTGAGTCTCTACGGTAATTGCCACGAAAACAAACATAGTGGAACCAAGGGTTATGGGTTCTAGCAGATGATAAATAGAATGGGAAGTATACTTCCATGATAAGAAATAATAATTGAATCAATAATTAATTAAAATAACTACCAATTAATAAATATTAGCGATAATAACTCATAATGAATAACTAAATAATAATAATAATACATAATAATCAATATAATAATTAATAATAATAACTTGAATAATAATCATAATAATTAATTATAATAATAACTAATTAAACTAATGATATAAATAATAACTGAAAATTAATATAATAATAATAAAAATAATCAATAAGTAATAGATAATAATATTAATATAATCATAACTAATTAATAGATAACCAAAAATCGAGTAATTAATTAACTATAATAATAATAATAATTCAATCAATATAATAATAAAAATAACTACATAAATAACATAATACTCAATAATGTAATAGGTCTTATATTCGATGTTAATACATCCTAAAATAAATACAATTTTTTTTTGAAAATAAATTGCAATGAATAATATAATAATTAATAACTACATAATAATATAATAATAATACTATAATAATAATTAATATAATAATGTAAATACTGGTAATTAAATAATATAATAATAATAAGTATAACTACAATCGATTTACATAATCATAAAATATATATAATAAGTCAACTAACTAATAGATCATCAATACCTACATAATAACTGAAATACTGATGCGTAATGAATAAAAGGGACCATAATAATAATAATAACTTCATATATAATATAATACATATATAAATAATTAATTAATTAAATAATCAATAATAAATAATAATACTAATAATAAAATTCTCAATGAGTGACTAAAAAAGCTTAAATTATCATAATAATTAAATTAACATACATAAAATAATATAGATAATAATAATGAATAATAATAATAATAATAACTAATCAATAATATAACAAGTAATAATGAATAATAATAATACATAATAGATAATTTAACAAATTTCACATAATCTAATAATAATAATAACATCTAATAATAATACATAATAATTAATATAATACATACTACATACACAAAATCATTCAATTCAATAATAATATCATGATAATAATAATAATCACATAATAATAATAATAAACACATGCCTTAAAATGACAATTAAACTAATGAGGCGTAACGCTTCCTACACTTGACAAATTATGTTTGTCATGCAAAATGATTGACAAGTTATGTTTTATTTTTGTTGCGTAACTCTGATTTGAAAAAGGCCGAGGAAAAGAAACCGCACGGTTTTTGGTCGGCTCGTTCGAAACGGTCTTTGAGCGCGCCTAATTTGGACACTCCTTAAAAAGCACTCTTTCCAATTTTAGTCTTTTACGAAGTTGTATCGCTCTTTCCCTCACATTCTTCTCTCGGTCTCTCGTCTCTCTCTCTTCCTCTCGTCTCTCTCTCCTCTCCTCTCCTCTCTCCCTCTCTTCCTCTCTCTCTCTCTCCGTCTCTCTCTCTCTCTCCTCTCTCCCTCTTCTCTCTCTCTCTCTCTCTCTCTCTCTCTCTCTATTAAATTTCTTCCTGTTTTTCCTCTGCTTACCTCTCACTCTCTACCCTTTATAGTGAATACCCTCTTCTCTCTCCATCCCTGTTTTTATCGTATCTATCTATGCAGTATCTATCTATCCCTATCTAAGCTTGCAAATCAATCTGACTATCGAACATATTTATCGTTCGAAAATCTATCGATCTAGACTATAAACTCCTACTCTATATATCTATCCTATCTACTCGTACTCTATCTATCCTAATCCTACAATCTATCTATCGTATCTATTATCTATCTCAATCCATATCATATCGTACTCTATCCTACTCCTCATCTACCTATCTATCTAATCTCTCTCTCGTCTCTCTCTTCTCTTCTTCCTCTCTGCCTCTCTCGTCTCTCTCTCTCTCTCTCCTCTCTCTCTCTCTCTTTCCTCTCTCTCTCTCCTCTCACACACACACCACACACACACACCACACACACACACTTCTATAAATTGAAACTTTTGCTTCCTTTTAATATCCAATTTTTCAATGTACCATTTTATCTTATTCCTTTTTAATATATATATATATATATATATATATATATATATGATCACTATACTATATATAGTATATATATCTATATTTATATTTATATATCGGAATATATATAATAGTATACTATCTATCACTCGCAATGTAAGAGCACAATCAAAGCTAAATAGAAACCTCTAATACAAATTTAGGACTGCATTTCATTATGGAAAATTTGACTAGCATTGAATTCGAAACGTATAATGAAAACTTTAATTTCGATTTGTTTCTATTTCGAAAGTGCTGTTCCTCCTTCACCTTATTCTATTTTATATTACTTACTTTATAGAATAAAATGGAATTAGAAGAAGGTGTAAAGTTCAATAGAGCACAAATTAATATTACCTATCTCACAATTCTCTCTGCCCTCCCTCCCTCTCCCATGCTATGGTATGTATTGCTACGTGTATGCTATGGTATGTATGTACTGATCATGCTCATGTATGTATGATGCGTATGTATCGTACTGAATAGTATGGATATGATGATGTACTCGATGTACTGCTATGTAGGTCAGGTACTGTAGCGGGTACATCGTAATTTATGGATGTACTGTATTGTATGTATGCTAATGTATCGTAGAGTAGGTATGCTAGCTATGTAGGTATGTACGGTATCCGTAGGTGATCTAGGTATTGTAGGTATGTCAGCGTCATAGTGGTATACGTATGATGCTATAACTAACTATATACATATATAGAGATATCGGAAGAAACATATAATATATAAATCATGTCAAATATAATTGCTGATTTAAATTAAAAACTCTTTGAAGTTTTAATAGCCAAATACTATCATTTAGATTTTGACGTTGTATTCATAACTAGACTTTGTATCTTTCTGATATAGGTTATACCATTTAACATGGTAAAGATGATTTGTAAAGCTCACGCTAATGATTCAAATATCCTATAATCAAGAACGCTCACAAAAATACAAAAACACATTCTTATAGCGTGGATTGATAAATGTGATAGTTTATATCTTTTTATATAATTTTCATATGCAGTGCTAGGAGGTGGTAACAAAGATAAATGATAGACCTTGGTTTGCTCTATATTAAGGAAACATATAATATAATAAATACCTTTTCAATATATAATTGCTGTACTCCGGGCCTAACTTTTTAAGAAAGTTCATGTAAATAAGTGGTTAAAAAGATAAATGAAGAAGGATCCTTGTATGATGAAAGTTACAAATTACCATTCTTTTACTTCAAATGACAAGAACATCTCCACTGTCAGTCGCGGTCTCTATTGATCATTTATTACATTTACAAGTTCTTCGTTAATGGATAAGCAGCAAATGAATACAAAGGGAACGGTAGTTGACCACAAACAGGTTGATCCATTGAAAATTAGGGCAGTTACACAAAAAATGATCTTGAGTAGATCTGAGGCATAAACCAAGAGGTACTGCGCGGAATATGATATTAAATAAGGATTTTAAAAATGAGGTCGTATTAAAGTTAGATGATAAAGATTCTATCCTCTCCAGACCTCACTCCGAGTGATTTTTGACTGAGAGAAATGGTAAAACATCTTGTTCAAGATATGAATTCACGTACTGTTTAAGATCTCCAACGATTTCAATAATTCAACAAGGAATATGCATCACGAGTTTTGAAGACCTCCTGCAAATAACTTCAAGAATATTGATAGTGGTGGCGAATAGGAAAAGACTCTTTGAAAACAAAATTCGTCTATCATTAAGATGAAGGTTCTTATTAGTTCTGTTTCAATGTAAATGTTACTTACATATATGTGTTTAAATTTTTTGAAACACCCTGTATAATATATATATATATATATATATATATATATATATATAAATATATATATATATATATATATATAAATATATATATATATATATATATATATATATATATATATATATATATATATATATATAAATATATATATATATATATATATATAAATATATATATATATATATATATATATATATATATATATATATATATATATATTATATATATATATATATATATATATATATATATATATATATATATATATATATATATATATATATATATATATATATTGGTTCTTGCAAATTCATTCAAAATATAATTTATCATATACGCCAACAATAACAATGAAATAATTCTTAATATATATATATATATATATATATATTATAGCAAAGACTATATATATTATGTTATATATATATATATATATATATATATATATATATATATATATATATATATATATATATATATATATATATATATATATATATATATATATTATATATATAAAAGTAATATATATATATAAATGTATATATATATATTATATATATATATATTATATATATATATATATACATATATATATATATATATATATATATATATATATATATATATATATATATATATATGACAACAAGAAATTTGAATAGAAAAAATTATTACTGTTAATATTTATAATTTTTTTCTTTTTTTCGGTAATAGTTGATATTATCGTAGTTAAAAAGAATCGATTTAAAAAAAAAAAAATTAATTGATATTTTGACATGGGTATGAAGCACCTCTGCCATATGTTGCTAATAAAAAATTGCCCCATTTATGATATATTTATAAGCAACGTTATTCAGTGTTTTCATATATTTCTTTTTACATTCGAAAAATCAGTAAGGTTATGATAAGTTTTATTAAGTAAGGTTATGATAAGTTTTGTTAAGTAAGGTTATGATAAGTTTTGTTAATTAGACCAAGATTTACTGTGTATACTTAACAAAACTTATTTATAACCTAAATTTAATGTGTCCTAAACCAAATTTAAACATTAAAAAAAAAATTCAGTAGAGTGAATATATTTATATATTAGAGAGATTTGACAGGGCTTTTTTAGTGCTCTTACATGGGGACGAAAAATTAAAAAAAAAAAACGATTATTGGAAAAAATATCGATATTTCATCCAAATAAGATAATCTCAACTAATATCCTTTTTTTTTTAATGTTTATTTTATTTTATTTTTCTATCTTCTAGCTTTTATTAGTAACTCAAATTAAATTGTAGAACTTTTTCGTTCTTTCAAATTTCAAATGATTCTTTGTTGATGTCATTTCGACACTTATGAAATAGATTTGTTGATTGATTCAGAAGGTCCATCTCCCTAACATAATTGTTTAAAGAACTTTAGTATACATCATACAAATATAGAAATAGAAACATTATACAATATATATATATATAGTTATATATACATATTATTATATATATTATTATTATTATATATATTATTATATTATTATATTATTATATATATTATTATATATATATATATATATATATATATATATATATTATTATATTATTATTACATATATATATATATATATATATATATATGTATATTATATATATATATATATATATATATGTATATATATATATATATACATATATATATATATATATATATATATATATATTATATATATATATATATATATATATAATCGAAAGAGCG
>JABUQX010044113.1:70000-72500 GCA_015478945.1 Trachelipus rathkii | reverse complement strand
TATATATATATATATATATATATATATATATATATATACTATATATATATATTATATATATATATATATATATATATATATATATATATATATATATCGTCAGTGGTTATTCAGGGTAGGCAGAGTAGGCAACGCCTACTTGCCTTAGTGAACCCAAAAAATATTTAAGTCAGTGATATATATATATATATATATATATATATATATATATATATATATATATATATATATATATATATATATATATATATCCAGACATATTTTTATATATATATATATATATATATATATATACATTCATATATATATATTTATTTCTTATATATATATATATATATATATATATATATATATATATATATATATATATATATATATATATATATATATATAAAGAGTTATATATATATATATATAGTATATATATATATATATATATATATATATATATATATATATATATAATTTCCTGTCTTCGAAGGCGATCTGTTGAGCCGTCATACAAATTTCAACTCTGATTTCTTTTAATGTTAACGATCAGCAAATCTATTACTTTTCCTAGTTAAAAAAATAATTCCGTTTTCTTTAGCTCTAGGCAAACTCTGTATTTGCCGTCTAACTTAGTAAAAGTAGCAGAGTTTTTTTTTAAGACCCAATTTAAATTTCATTTCAAACTGATAATAAAAATAATATAATAATATTAATTAAATTCAATTAATTAATTTTATGCTAATTCTGATCATCTCTTTTTATACTGACATTTAATTTATTATTTCATAAAAATCATTGACTATTCTGCAATAGAGTCTGCTAGACTCACTTGATGACTCAGTCTCTCTAGGCTAACTATATAAATTTGCCTCTCTGCAGATGTTGTATTTGCTGGTAATAGTGGAATGTGTACAGTATCTCTTGTGAGTTAGTAATAATATACATATTATTTATTAATAAACACACTTATTACTGATTATGTGTTTTTACAAATTGAGCTGCTAGTTTTATAAATACGCGTACATTGATCTGTATTCGATTTAATCTTCATTAAAATTGCTAAATCTTCCTTGAGTGTTGTTATTAAAATTCAAACATGTAAGAATATGTGCAATACAGTCAGTGATTTATATATGAAACCATTCAAAAAGGAAGAAAATTTGATATTTATAATAAATAAGTACAAATATATCAATTTATATATATAAATACATATATATATATGTTATTATATATATATATATATATATATATATGTTATATATATATATATATATATATGAAAGAAAGATATATATATATATATATATATATATTATACATATATATATATATATATATATACATATAATTTGATTTGCCTACCAAGAATTTTGACCACGAGCCGCCACTGATATATATATATATATAGAGCAGTTACAAAGAGTTATATATATATATATATATATATATATATATATATATATATATATATATATATATATATATATATATATATATATATACCGTGGTTATAATTGCTCACGGTGTTCCAAGAGCCATAGCACGGGCCCCTGAAACTTTGGGGATATGCTAAAGAGGCAATGCGCTCGCTAATTATGCAATAAAAATAAGTAGTTCTAAATGTCGCCACCAGGTGAATATATGACGCTGTACGCGTTCCTCACTTGCAGGAAAGAGGCCGGAATGAGCACACACACACATGATAACTGTGATACAGGCACTGTTTATTTGGAACTGAGGGTTACAAATACTTGCCCAATATGGCCTTCCGACTCACTGCATGCTGCATCCGTAAAACGGCATGGTCGACAGTTGCTCGCAGCATATCTTGGGTAATCTGAGCAACATGCCGGTGTATGCTCATATTGAACAGTATTTGTATAGCTAAAGATAATATTCCATTGGCTCCTAGACCAGATACGAGTCCCTCAGGTGTTTCTTATGCATGAAATAGCTTAAAGAGAATAAACAAAACGCTTAGCTCAAAAAAGAATAAGAAAAAAACCTACAAAAGACCTAAGTGGATTATTTCATGAATATTTGTTGTACTTTTATATGTATATAATGTTATTTCCTTTATTTATATTTTTTATCTGTTGTTAATAAAATATTTCATGTAACTATTTGCTTATAATACTTAGCATTATAGGTAGGTATATATATATATATATATATATATATATATATATATATATATATATATATATATATATATATATATATATATATATATATATATGATAAATATTTAATATTTTTTGGGCTCACTAAGGCAAGTAGGCGTTGCCTAGAGTTTTGATCTATTGATTTATTGATTAATTGATATTTTTAATAATAAAGAATAAAAAAATTAGTAAATATATATATATATATATATATATATATATATATATATATATATATATATATATATATATATATATATAGTTATATATATATATATATATATATATATATATATATATATATATATATATATATATATATATATATATATATTTATAAA
>JABUQX010044113.1:57500-62500 GCA_015478945.1 Trachelipus rathkii | reverse complement strand
TTTCTTCACTCAACCCCGAACACTCCTCTATTCGCAACCATTCTCACAGTTTCAACCATCCCCTGTGCATCTCGGACTTCCAGATCCTCTGCTAAACCTCTGATGATACCGACCGAAAAATACTCGAGTTTCTTTTCATTAAACAATTAAACCCATCTTTAAATGCCACTCATTCCTCTACTCCCTTACTCATTTCATGACTCTCTCTTTCTCTTCAATTGCTGTGGTTTCTTCTTCCCTTCCCCCTGCGCTCTCTTTTCTCTCTCATTTTCAACTTTGGGGAATGTTATAGCAAATTATGTTTCTTTTATTCGACCACCAAATTTTATATTACTTTCTTTCGTTTTCTAAACTCCGATCTCCTGAAGATGAGTCAAGATAGACTAGAAACGTTGTATTAAAGAATTTTATACCTCATGTCTTTGGTGCCATGTTTAGTAGTCCTTTTCATTCTTAATATTTATTTCCCTAGGAACAGACCTTTTTCATCTGCATATATATATATATATATATATATATATATATATATATATATATATATATATATATATATATATATATATATATATATATATATATATATATATATATATATATATATATATATATATATATATATATATATATATATATATATATATATATATATATATATATATATATATATATATATATATATATATATATATATATATATATATATATATATATATATATATATATATATATATATATATATATATATATATATATATATATATATATCAGGGGAGAATCCTTATTGCTTTCTTAGCATGCGGCGTATGCTTAAGTGAAAAACAATAAAAAAAATTTTAAAAATTTAATTGTCAGTGTGTTGTGATTTGAGAATAAAGATGCCGATAATTATTCTTCATCTAACGCTTCTATTGGCAATAAATTCAAATTTATATTTAATTTACATTCTCGAGAAACTAACCGGAATAAAAATTTTGCTAGTCAATACGAGGCTTGCGGTAGCTCGAGCGCCTGCCTTTCTGAGAAGTTTAACACGGTAAACAGGTGCGCGCGAATGAAATTACTCACGGCGAAAACACTATGAAAGCTTGAGGAAACTTAACAGCAAGCAAATACTTTGAGCGAGTGCTAAAAACGCTTTTCGGAGTCTTTCCCTTAATATTAGTTCATTTCTTCGTTATTCTTAATTTAATAATTAAATAAATTACGAAGAATTATGATTTTATTCTGCTCTTTTGTTCAGGGTTGCAACATTGTGTATTTCATGGCCAAATTTAACAAATTATGCATTATTGAAAAATATGTTTCATTCTGTATTCAGTATATAAATGTCGGAATTTACATATAAATAAGATTTTGATAAATATAGAAAATAATACAAATATGTTAATTAAATTTTGGAATTAGGAAAAAACAAAACAAAACGAAAAATACCATAAAAATGGAGAATAGGTTTGTGGGACTCGTATGTAGTACTTAGTGTCTGGGTAGATGTTCGTAAGCGTGCACATTTTAATGTTTTATGCAATATTCATGTGTTTGGCAGCTTTTTAAATGCCTAAGTGAAAGCCATCTTATGATAGTGACTGCAAATTTAAAAGTGGATGCAAAAAGGTTTCTTCAGAAGAACAGGAGGGCAGAGTTTATCTTCAAATGAAAGATCGCTACGATAATTCACTACTCAACATTAGATTTGCAAGCAAGCTTTGTATTTCTATTACATCAATTATATATATATATATATATATATATATATATATATATATATATATATACATATATATATATATATAAAAATATATATATATATATATATATATATATATATATATATATATATATATATATATATATATATATATATATATATACAAATATATTTTTAAATATATATATATATATATATATATATATATATATATATATATATATATATATATATATATATATATATATATATATATATATATATATATATAAATATATATATATATATATATATATATATATATATATATATTCACAATACTAATGCTTGTAGTTTAATAGTTAAGGATTGATATTATCCCTTGAGGTAGTTAACTTTTGAAAAGATTTTTTCTTTTTAATAATTTTTATTTATAAAGAAGTTATTTATTCTATAATTAACATTTTTATGTACAAATTTAAAACTGTTAACACAAATTAGTCGAGCTTTCGTAGTCTTGATCGACTCACTTCTTCGGAACTGAAAATGTTTTATGATCGATGTAATGATTTTAACTTCCCTGGATTTCTGGCAACCTGGTGTGTCTGTTTACCGATGACGCTCTGCTCCTAATTTCCTTTCTTTAAAAAAAATGAAAAAGAAATTGAGTTGGGGATATATATATATATATATATATATATATATATATATATATATATCTTATCTTTTCTTTGCAAAACATATATATGTTTTTAGTCTATATATATATATATATATATATAATATATATATAATATATATATAATAATATATACATACATATATACATATATATATATATATATATATATATATATATATATATAATATGGTATATGTATATATATATATTTATGTGTATATATACAATATGCACATATACACATATATGTGTATATATCCAACTTTAAGTATGGATTATACCAATATAAATATTAACCAATAATGGTTGCATACCTATAAATTATATATGGTTCTTCTGTTAATAATATATCATGTTATGTATATAGACAACTATGTCATAATGATTTAACACTCCATCTAGTATACTAACTCCTATACATATATACATATATATATATATATATATATATATATATATATAGAAAATTTATAAGATGTTGACTCCGTTTATACGGGGGAAATTTTCGATAAGAAAAACAACGAATTTCGGGCCTTTTCTTTATTGCTGCAATTTCTATTATTTATTAGCGTTATTTGCATTTTTAATTTTTCATTTGTAAAAGACGTTGAAATCTTAATGTATTATTATTATTATTATTATTATTATTATTATTATTATTATTATTATTATTATTATTATTATTTAATAGGAATTTAATTTTTTTCTAAGTTCTTTCATTTTTATTATTTGATTTTCGATTATTATTATAATTTATGGGTATTTTTATTTAAAAAAACTCCCCCCCGGACCCGCGAGCTTGCGAGCGGGGCACCCCGCTCTGCGGGGGACGGGGGGGGGGGCCGAAGGCCCCACCCCGGATCAAAACATAAAATATATAAAAATATCAAATATCAATTTATTATTGTCAAGGTGTTTCTACAAACTTTACGTATACATTCATCAAATTTAAACTGAAATAAATAGCCTAAGCACGGCCTAAGCTACTCATTTTTATAAGACTATAGGTGTGAAGCACAAAAAAATATATGTCAATTTCTTTTTAATTTTTGTTAATATTAATTAAATTACATTTGAAAATCCAGTATTTACTAATGTATTTAACCTCAAATCATTGAAATTACGTTACATTTTTTATTGATTTTCGTTCCTGGAGTCAACATCTTATAAATAGCCTATATATATATATATATATATATATATATAAAGAAATATAATAATAAATATCTAGCTATATTGAAATATATAAATATACTTCCTATTAAGAATAATTAATATATATATATATATATATATATATATATATAGATATATATATATATATATATATATATATATATATATATATATATATATATATATATATATATATATATATATATATATATATATATATATATATATATATATATATATATATATATATATATATATATATATATATATATAATATATATAATATAATAATATATATATATATATATATATATATATAAAGGAAAATTAGTCAATAAACATCATCATCTTTAAAAAGGTATCGAATTGCAACATAAATATTTTCAATCCAATTGGAGTGATTGATTCACGAGATAGGAGAAAACAAAACAAAAAAAAGCATCCGGTTTTTTTTAATAAAAAAAAAAAGAGAAAAAAAAAATCCTCAAGACTCGAGAATTTTAAAATTCTTCTCTAAGATAATACTTGAAGGTGTTTTTAATCAGTAATTTGTAACTTAATTAAGTTTTCACAGGTATTTTTAAAATCTTTTTTTTTCTTTTGATTTTCCTTCAGTTTTATTTTTCAAAATTTCTAAGCTTTGAAGTTTCGGCCCTGACATACTTTTAATCTATTCTAAAGGGATAAACACTCATATATATATATATATATATATATATATATATATATATATATATATATATATATATATATATATATATATATATATATATATATATATATATATATATATATATATATATATATAGAGAAATACACTATATATATATATATATATATATATATATATATATATATATTGTACATAATTTATGTTCTTTGACAAAATAAATAAAACTTAATAAAATGAGAGCTGAAGGTAAAAGCTAAAAGCCCCCCCCCCAAAAAAAAAAAAATTGCTTACAAAGTTACTTTTCAAATATTAAATTTTGAAATGCTCAAAAATTTTCTTTTCATAAAACATATTTTTTCAGGAGCTCTTAAAAATATCTTAAAAGTTATTTTGTCTTCGGTATTTCATTCCCGTGTTTCCTTATTGGATTATTTCTTCTATTCATATTGCCATTCATTTCTTATCCTATTCTATTTAAGTAAATTTTTGTCAAGCTTTTAGTAGATTTTGATTTTCAGGATGGTTGCTAGCATATTCAATTTTAAATGATTAGGTTGAGTAACAATAAATAAAATTATTATTATTATTATTATTATTATTATTATTATTATTATTATTATTATTATTATTATTATTATTATTATTATTATTATTATTATTATTATTATTATTATTATTATTATTATTATTATTATTATTATTATTATTATTATTATTATCCACAGAGGCAAAATTAAGAGTGCTGGAGACCCTCTAAAAATGGAATAAGTGACCCACTTGATTCA
>JABUQX010044113.1:30000-40000 GCA_015478945.1 Trachelipus rathkii | reverse complement strand
AATCCAAAAACAGAAGGGCCAGAAGAGAGTGATTGGAAAGATGGATTAGTCTGAAGTGATTTATTGAAGAAATGAAATAGTCTGAAGAATCTACGCAAGAAGTGGTTAGACAATATTTTTTGAGAAGAGAGAGAGCTTTTGCTTCAAGGTAGCTGCAACAACTTGAAAGGGAAAAAAATGCGATTTGGGATGTTGGAAATGTAAAATTTTAAACATTTAAATTTCATTTCATTTGTAATCTGGGTTCGAGGAGCTACACAATTTTAAAATAATTTTTTTAGCAATTTCGGAATATGAATAATTAAATACTGAAAATAAAATTATAATGAAGAAATTTAAAATAATAAATTGTAGAAGGTGAAGCTGCGTTTCTCAAGACAATCGTCGAGTCATATGAAGAAAATTTTCCAAATTCTCTTCCACTGGTAGCAAGGGGCCGAAAACCCCCTTCTATCACATTAATCTTTTCGTGAATGGTGGTGATATAGCGTATACCATATTAATAATAATAGTGATAGTGGTGATAATGTTAATGTTAATAATAAGTGAATAGCGATGAATAATTTAAAATATAATGAAATATAGTGCATATAGCGTAACAATATTAACATTAAAAAGTATATAGCATAATAATAATAATATTAATATTAAAATATAGGAAAAAGAGATTATTTGTGAAATATAGTGTATTTTGCTAAATTTAGCGTTTATCATAATAGCAATAATGATAATGATAATGATAGTAATATATATATATATATATATATATATATATATATATATATATATATATATATATATATATATATATATATATATATATATATATATATATTTTTTTTTATTTTTTTATATTTATTTATTTAAAAGAGCCCGGTAGCTCAGTGGTAGAGCACTCGCCAAACAAAGTGAGGGTCCCAGGTTCGCAACTGGTCGGGTGGAAGAATGTGAGCAATTCTCTCCTTGAGGTTTGCTTCGTCCTGCTCGGACATTAATCGAGTACACCCCTACCTAGATTAGGGATCTGCCCGTGAGCGGTGGTGTTTATCTGTATATATATATATATATATATATATATATATATATATATATATATATATATATATATATATATATATATATATATATATATATATATATATATAGCGTGTTGGTCGTCTTTTATCAATTTTTTATTTAAATGTAGTTTTTCGATAAAAATCAACATTGAAAATTTTTTATTGTTTTGCCGTTTTTTTTTACCTGTTGATCTTTTTAATCTAATTATAAACCTAAAATAAATAAATTAAGCTTAGTAATCTATATATATATATATATAATATGTATATATAATCATATGAATATGTCTAGAACAATGTATATAATATGTAATAATATATTTATAAATTTGTAATATATATATAATAATAATATTAATATATATATAGAATATATTAATATGAAGGATATATATATATACCATATAATATAAAAATAATATATTTTTTATAAGAATAATAATAAATATTTAAAAATATTAATAATTTCTTTATATATAATAACATTTACATATAATATATTTATACAATTAGAAGATAATAAAAGTGTTAATAATAGTACTTATAATAATAATAATATATATAATAATATTAATAATATTACTCTATATATAATAATAATAATATATAATAATATAATAATAATAATAATAATATAATAATAATTTTATGTAGGTAATATATATGTATATAATAATATGAAAAATAGTATATATATTTATATATAATATAATAATATGTAATAATAATAATAATAATAATAATAATATATATAATATATATATATATATATATATATATACTCCTCTATCTTTTTCTATATATATATACATATATATATATATATATATATATATATATATATATATATATATATATATATATATATATATATATATATATATATATATAATATATATATATATATATAATAATAACTTAATAATATATATAATAATATATATAACCTATATATAATAATATATATATATATATATATATATATATATATATAAACAATAAATGATAGGTATGAATCCCTATTTGTAATTGTTTTAATTTTTTTTTTTTAAATCATTGTTTAGGAACATACAGCGTTTTGGTTTCAATTAGCCAATTGACGCTTTGTTTCAAAACAAGCTTGAAAAATAAAAAGAAGCTTTAGACGTATATAAATATTAATTCTGCCAAAAAAAATTTAAACAATTATATTGCGTAATAAAATTATTTACAAAATTTATAACATCTTACTTTTGGGGAAAATTTTAAAATGATATAGCTGCATTTCCGAAACTTAGTCAAACGTTTTGGACAATTTAGTTTTACTTTCTGAGGGTATAATTAATGACTCCAAGTTTCAATTTCTCTGTTTTGATGTCATTATTATAATTTCATTAATTTTGTCAAACGAAATTCAAATGAAAACAAACCTGGCCTAGAGGACTAGGTATTACAAAGTACGTAAGGGTCTAGTTTGATGTAAAAATTTCCAGTAGATAAAAAAAGTAATAAAGCTCTGAAATTTTTATCTTCTTTTTTTTTTTTAAACATACAAGAATGAGTTATTATTATTATTATTATTATTATTATTATTATTATTATTATTATTATTATTATTATTATTATTATTATTATTATTATTATTATTATTATTATTATTATTATTATTTTATTATTTTTTTTTTTTTTTTTTGTGATTTCAAAATAAACAAAATGTTATGAAAAAATTTCTTGTAAATTGTGAGATTTTTTATCCATAGGCTAGACTATTTTTTTCTGACATTCACATAAAGGTTCTGCCTAACCATAAACATATGCGCACAAGCACTCTTCTCATATATATATATATATATATATATATATATATATATATATATATATATATATATATATAAATGTCAAAACTAATGTAAATATATATATATATTTTTATATATATATATATATATATATACATATATACTGTATATATATATATATATATATATATATATATATATATATATATATATATATATATATATATATATATATATATATATATATATATATATATATATATATATGTGTGTGTGTGTGTGTGTGTGTGTGTGTGCATGTGTGTGTGACGAAGAAAATATTCACTCACACCAGGATTCGAGCTATCGACAACAGCGTCTCCTTTAGACAATGTACAGGAGTCTCTAAAATTGTTCCAATCGCCTCCCCCAAAAAAAAAGGCACCTGAAACAGTCCTTCTTCGATATCACTGTGTGAAAATCGGTGCTTATTTAAATCCATAGAAGAGTGCTTGGAACCCCTGCTGGGGCCACATGGCATTCCGTTGGGGTGCTCCTGGGTTACAGGAGCAATCATCCAAAGTCAATCAACGCCGACATGGGCACAACAACTGTTGCGACACAAAATTATATATATATATATATATATATATATATATATATATATATATATATATATATATATATATATATATATATATATATATATATATATATATATATATATGCTTTTAAAAAGAAATACATCTCTAGATTTCAAATAGAAAATAGTAACACTTTTGAAAATCAAAATGCGTTTTCATTCTTCATTTTATTTTGGATATAATTTTGAAATATTTATACACTAATAAATTTTTGTATGTTAAAATATCATCCAAATGAGTAAAAAAGGTATATATATATATATTTAAAATAATCGAAAGTAAAATCTGCGTGAAGAATGTTCTTTAATAAAAGGAAAAAAACGAAAGAAACGAAAAAAGCATGAAAAAACATGATTTCGCAAAACCCTTAATGAAAAAATATATTTTTCATCACTTCATTAGTCTTTGACTTCCATTTATTCTTCTTCTAGAACCCTTTTCCCCTTTATCCATGATTATTATCGAAGGATCTGCGATAACAGACTGATTAGTAAAAGTTACCTCTATCTCTTCTTCTTCTTCTTCTTCTTCTTCTTCTTCTTCTTCTTCTTCTTCTTCTTCTTCTTCTTCTTCTTCTTCTTCTTCTTCTTCTTCTTCTTCTTCATCCTAGCAGACTCCCCTAATGAGCTTTCAATTAATTAAATCTCAAGAGTAGTGTTAATGTTTTGAGCTTCCACCTCTTCACAGTTTCTTCTTTCTTTTTAGGAGTCTCCATTTCAACTTCCTGGGCCGCTTCTTAAATGATTATAGAGACTTCAAAACCTTTTCACTTCCTTTCCTATTTTTTTTCCTTTGGTGGATCTCCAGTTTCATCAGCAACAGTAACAATGGAGGAACCTATCGAATCATTTACATTTTACTTCGGACACAAAATCAAGAGCAGCTTAAACTAATAAGATATATATATATATATATATATATATATATATATATATATATATATATATATATATATATATATATATATATATATATATATATATATATATATATATATATATATATATATATATATATATATATATATATATAAATATATATATTTATACATATATATATATATATATATATATATATATATATATATATATATATATATATATATATATATATATATATATATATATATATATATATATATATAAATATATAAATATATATATAATGCTAATAAAAATGATAAAAAATAATAATAATAATAATAATAATAATAATAATAATAATAATAATAATAATAATAATAATAATAATAATAATAATAATAATAATAATAATAATAATAATAATAATAATAAATATTTACTTCGTTACTTTTTTTCATTTCAGTTATTCAGTTTTTATATTTTATTTCTTCATTTCATTATGTATGAGCAAAGTTCCTTAAGAAAATATTTTGCGCGATCCATCACACCATCAGCGTCATATGATGAAAGCAATGAAGCTTTTAATATATATATATATATATATATATATATATATATATATATAAAAAAAATATAAATATATATTTATATATATATATATATATCAGCATAAAAATTAAAAAATAGAGATTGGGAAGCTCAAATATTTTTCATAAGGATACTTTTATATAATTTGCCTAGAGAAGTTCCACTCCTTGAAGGGGCTATGCCCAGATGTGTAAACTTTCCTACATATATATATATATATATATATATATATATATATATATATATATATATATATATATATATGTATTTCCTTATATATATAATAATAATAATAATAATAATAATAATAATAATAATAATAATAATAATAATAATAATAATAATAATAATAATAATAATTTTGACTAGAACATTGTCATACTGTAATTTGAACTAGAGCATTCAGAGGTAATAGGGTGAAATCGATCATTGTTCCTCTAAGATAAAAACCACCCCCATTACTATTTTTACTTGATTTCGCATGATGATTGTGCTTAAATTTTCATGCTAGAAACTTATCTTCTGGAGGTAAATTTTTTATTATGACGATATCAAATTATTATTATCGTCATAATAAGTACCTGAAAAATAAGTTTCTAGCATATTTGAGCAAATCAGCAAAAAATAGTAATGAATTTAATTCCATGCCAGACAATGATCAATCACCCTCTGACCCTATCTTAATGCTCTAGTTCAAATACAGTACTGACAATGTGCTAGTCAAAATTATACTATAAAATATATATATATATATATATATATATATATATATATATATATATATATATATATATATATATATATTATATATATATATATTTATATATATAATATATATATTTACCAATATTCACTACATCCCTAATATATATATATACGTTCAAATTGTTTAATTTCACTTACAGATCAGATACCTTTATTAAAATGTCACGAAATTGTAAAAATGCTCTAAACAAATTTTGTTACATTTGTGGTGAGGTAACGTTGAAGTCCTAAATGAGGAATATTACTCCCTTAATAAAAAAAGCATATAAACTTTATTTTGAAATTAAGCTTGGTGATCAAGATAAATCTTGGGCACCTCATATTTGCTGTGCGTCTTGTGTAACATTACTTAGTGGTTGGCTTAACGGACAGTCCAGACATATGCCATTTGCAATTCCAATGGTATGGAGGGAACCAAAGGATCACGCAATGGACTGTTATTTTTGCATTACAAAAATTGCTGGAATAACAATCAAGACCAAAGAGACCATTAAATATCCAAACCTACCTTCGGCTATTAGGCCTGTTCCTCACAGCGAAGAGCTTCCTATCCCTGCACCACCTGAAAATGTGAATCTCCTGTCAGAAAACTCCGACGAAGAAGATTTACAATTACGTCCAGAAAATGACGACTTTGAAGACCTTGATTATGATGGAATGTCAACAGAACCTCAAAGAATTAATCAGCATGAACTCAATGATCTAGTTCGCGATCTATCATTGTCAAAGAAACAGGCAGAACTATTGGCATCTAGATTAAAGGGTTGGAATCTCCTTGAGAAGGGAACTACAATTTCCTCTTATCGGCGACGCGAAGAAGAATTCCGACGCTTTTTCTCGGTAGACGGCAATTTAGTGTATTGTACTGATGTTGATTCATTAATGAGAGAATTAGGAGACTGTCATGATCCTAAGGAATGGAGATTGTTTATAGATTCTTCTAAACTCAGTTTAAAAGCAGTGCTTCTTCATAATGGAAATGTGAAACCTTCGACTCATATTGCCTATGGAGTCTATATGAAAGAGATCTACAACAACATGAGAATTTTGTTATCGAAGATATGATACGAATAGCATTCTTGGAATATATGCGGAGATTTAAATGTTATAGCACATTTGTTAGGTCTCCAACAAGGATATACTAAATTTTGTTGTTTCCTATGCGAGTGGGATAGCAGAGATCGCAAAAATCATTTTGTCAAGAAGCAATGGCCTAAAAGAAATCTAATACCTGGAAATAAAAATGTAATTTTTCAACCACTTGTGAAACCTGAACTCGTATATCTTCCTCCTTTGCACATCAAACTCGGGTTAATGAAAAATTTTGTAAAAGCGATGGATAAAAGTGGTCCAGGGTTCCTATACGTAAATAAGAAATTCCCTAGGATCAGTGAGGCTAAAATTAAAGAGGGTATATTTGTAGGCCCACAAATAAGGGAGCTAATGAAGGACCATCACTTTGATGAAAGCTTGAATAATATTGAAAAACCTGCATGGAGATCCTTTAAAAAGGTCATAACTGGGTTTCTAGGCAATATTAAGGCCGACAACTATGAAGAACTAGTTTCCGAACTCCTTCGAAATTATAAAGCAATGGGATGTAACATGTCCCTAAAAATACATTTCCTTCATTCACACTTGGACTTTTTTCCTAACTGCAATCTAGGCGCTATAAGCGATGAGCATGGTGAGCGATTCCACCAAGATATTTCAACTATCGAAAAACGTTATCAGGGAAATTGGAATCCAAATATGCTTGCAGACTATTGTTGGGGACTTAAAAGGGATGTTCCTCAAGCAAACTACAGTAGAAAATCTTCAAAATTTACATTTTAAATTGCAGAAGTATATAGGTGAGTAAATTAACTAAAGCTTATCATTTTATAACAATATTAAATTTTTAATTTCGTATTACAAAAAAAAACCCTGCCCGTTACAACAAAATGGTATGCAAATTCGGAATCAGCGCACAAAACTCCATAAGAAACACCCATTTTTACTCATTTAACAGACAAAAAGTCAAATTTTGTCGTCCAGTGTAATTTAATGTTCAATTACTACTACCAGACAACTATTATCGTGCGTAATATATATTATTCATAACAAATAATTATCTTGCTCAGTAATGAAAATTGTTAAAATTTAAAATAGACATTGATCTTTAAATCATTTTTATAATCGGAAAATAATGATATAATGATCTTATAACGATCGGAAAATAATGATCTTACGTATCAATTTCCTATTTTTTTTAAAACCTCCAAAAAATATTTTTATCAGTTTCAAAACAGAACTTCCTTTTTTCTTTTGGATTAATAATTTTAAAAACTTCCTTCCTATATATTGTTTCCAATACTTGATATACGTTTTGCTTTCTCATGGAACGTTCAAGATTTATGGACTGCTTTTTGTAGAACTATTTCTCCATATATTTTATTGAATTGGCATAATGTTTTCGAGAAATGGGCTTATACATCTTCGGTTTTATATATATATGGGTGAACTCTTCCACTTCTCTGAAAATATATTTTTAAGGTAGTCTTTCAAAACTTCTTTTAAAGCTATTTTACAAGTCACTATATGAACTTTTCCATTTGTATAAATTTTGTAGTCTTCCCGTAATCTCTCTCTCTCTCCCTCTCTCTCTCTCTCTCTCTCTCTCTCTCTCTCTCTCTCTCTCTCTCTCTCTCTCTCTCTGTCTCTCTCTCTCTCTCTGTCTCTCTCTCTCTCTCTCTCTCTCTCTCTCTCTCTCTCTCTCTCTCTCTCTCTCTCTCTCTCTCTCTCTCTCTCTCTCTCTCTCTCTCTCTCTCTCTCTCTCTCTTCCCTTTTGCAAAAGATAGTCTTTGATATAAAGCGAAAAATCTTTTTCAAAGTTTTCTTTTCTATTTCTCTTTACAAATGAAATAAATGTTGAAATTTATAAAGCTGAATTTAAGTTTGTTTCTTTTATATACAAAAAATTTGTTTTAACTTTTGAAAATATTATTATTATTATTATTATTATTATTATTATTATTATTATTATTATTATTATTATTATTATTATCATTATTATTCTTATTTTATTATTATTATTATTATTATTATTATTATTATTATTATTATTATTATTATTATTATTATTATTATTATTATTATTATTATTATTATTATTATTATTATTATTATTATTATTGTCTATGTATTGTAAATAGCAAATATTTGACATTTAATATATATATATATATATATATATATATATATATATATATATATATATATATATATATATATATATATATATATATATATATATAATAATATAAATATATATATATATATATATATATATATGGTATTAGTCGAGTATTGACAATAACACAGATTATAAAAAAATCGATATTTTTTAAAAAGTCAATCGATGTTTTGATATTGGTATAAAGCAACTCTGCCACATGTTAATAAAAAGCATTTTCCTCTAATTAATATATATATATATATATATATATATATATATATATATATATATATATATGTGTATATAATAATAATAATAATATGTATGTTATATATAATAATATGTATATGTATATATATATATATATATTAATATGTATAATATAATATATATATATGTATTTATATAATAATATAATATAATAATATAATAATAATAATATATGTAATATAATAATAATAATATATAATAATAATAATAATATAATATATATAATAATAATAATAATAATAATAATATATGTAATAATAATATATGTTATATATATATATATATATATATATATATATGTATATATATATAATAACAATAATATATATATTAGTGATGCACCGATGCCATGGTATCCGGTATCCCAATCGGTGGTGATTTTTTGACGTATCAGTCAAGGAAATTTTGAGAAGTAGTAGTATCGGTATCGGTATCAGTACAAAAATTTTGCTGATACTTTTTACTGATACCACACATTTTGCGTCTTTAAATTGATTTCGATATATATATATATATACATATATATATATATATATATATATATATATATATATATATATATATATATATATATATATATATATATATATATATATATATATATATATATATCTAATAATAACACTTGTTAGTTGCAGGGAGTGATGTTGGTAGTTGAAAGGTTGACTTATCAGTAGCACCATACGAATAAGAAGATATGATAGAAGAGTGTTTTCAGCCCCTTGCTATCAGGCGAAGAGAATTTAAAAATTTTCTTCAATGACTTTACGACTTCGAGAAACGCAGCTTCACCCTTTCTAGAAATTAAAGTTTCAAATTTTTTAATTTTGCCTTTAAT
>JABUQX010044113.1:15000-22500 GCA_015478945.1 Trachelipus rathkii | reverse complement strand
AAACTTAAGAAATAGTCACGAACCACAAATATTTTCGGCATTTCTATTAATATATATTCTTAACCCCACTGGCAGCGGCATTGTATATATATATATATATATATATATATATATATATATATATATATATATATATATATATATATATATATATATATATATATATATATATATATATATATATATATATATATATATATATAATAAAAAATAAATACTATGAGAAAAAATAGATAGTAAATATATATAAATACACAGATAGATATCTCTATATATATATATATATATATATATATATATATATATATATATATATATAAATCAAATATGGCTATTTGCTTTATAGCTTCTGAATAAAGGAACAGATAGTGCTTGATAAGAAATTAAAATAAAAAACATTCAATTCTACTTTCAGATCAGATAAAAGACATTTTTTTCCTTTTGTAGATCAAAATATCTTTATTTAACAACTAAAAAATAACCCTCCCCCTCCCCCCCCAAAAAAAAGAAAAGGTCATTGTTAAAAAAAAAACTGCCATTTTTTATATTAGGAACTTGCTAACAACATCGATTTTTCATAATCTGTCTTAGCTACTCTTGATAAGAAAGGACATAATTTTTTTTCTTTTTTTTCTGTTTTTTTTTGTTTTTTTTTTTTTGTTTTTATGTTTTTTTTTTGTTTAAAGTAATTTATGAAGGTTTCCTTTCGAAGTCTTGATGGCCTCTGAGAGCGACAACAAAAATATTTCTCTTGGTTCAATGCCAATATTACTTCGATTATCATTCAGTCCTCAAAAGATAGTTTTATTATACATTATATATACAAATATAAAATACACATAAGCTTATATATATATATATATATATATATATATATATATATATATATATATATATATATATATATATATATATATATATATATATATATATATATATATATATATATATATATATATATCTACTAAACTAGCGTCTTATTGTTCTGCCATAAGAGTTGTTGCTTGTTCGCTTTCCCTTTTTTTTAATTGAATAATCAAAGATTTAACTGTCGGTTTTTCCGGAAGTTTTATTTTCCTGTACGTCGAACCAGAGCTCAGCTTAACACTGTCCATATATATATATATATATATATATATATATATATATATATATATATATATATATATATATATATATATATATATATATATATATATATATATATATATATATATATATATATACTTCTCTTGCTACTATCTTTATAATATGTTTGCGCTGCGTGTGTGTGTGTGTGTGTGTGTGTGCGCGCGCGTGTGTGTGTGTATTTGTGTGTGTTCTTAAACTCTATCATAAAATCGAGTAAAATCTATTCGCTGCTGTACGAAAAACATTCTTCTTGGTAGAAAGTGCAATAATCTTTCACTTTCTATTTGTACTTTTCTTTTTGACACTTTGCCATTAAAACGTCAACTCTAATTTACCATTTTCACCCTTTCTTTCTCCTCTTTCTTACGACTGTTTTCCTACCTTGATAAATCTGAATTCTCACTCAAAAATATGTCTCTAATTACACTTCAGATGATCTAGGTGCTATTTTTCACATCCACTGCAAAAGTGTATTGATTTTTAATTATAAAATGATAAAATTATTTTTCACATTCCCTGGTTTTTTTCAAGCATGATTTTTCAAATTTCTAATGCAACGCTCTCCTTTGTAGTAGTTCTAAGAACGTTTATAACAAAAATATAATTAACATGGATATGCACTTTATAGACTCTTCTGAATCTTCCTCTATCCTCCAAGACTCCATCTTCGATCAGCTCCTGCCTGCATCGATGGCATTCCATGTCTTCTCAATGAGTCCTCCACCGAACTCTCCAATCTCTTTCTAGGTCTTCCTCTTGGTCTCGTTCCCTCCGGTCTCTACTCCCATCTCTTCTTGGTCACTATCCAATCTTCCATCCTCTCCAGGTGTTTCCATCACCTCAAACTGGCTGCATCCATCTTATTCAATATAGTATTCACTCCCACCTTCTCTTTTATTCCTTCTTTTCTCTGTCTGTCTCTTCCAGTCTTCCTCATTATCGCTCTCAAAAATTACATTTCCTCCGACTGTATTCTACTATCCTCTCTTGTGATCGTACTCTATGTCTCTGCCCCATATAGTAAAATCGGTATTAACACACCCTCAAATATCACCCTTTCACCTCCACACTCATTTGTCTATCTTTCAGTATGGGATACACTGCTGTTACATCTCCCCAATACCGAGCTATCCTACTTGTGATCTCTTGTACATTTCCTCTCCCTCTTCCAAATACTCCACCCAAATACTTACATTTCTCCACCATCTTTATCTCAGTCCCCTCCATCTCTTTATTCTCCACCTTTATTCTCAGCTCTCTCCCTCCTTCTTCTCGACTGACCACCATTATCACCGTCTTTTCTGTGTTCATAGTCAAACCGGCCTCTCTAAACCTATTCGCAAAATAATATCACTACCTCTCTCAACCTGTCTCCCTCTTCGCTCCAGCACGTCAATCATCCACATATACCATATCACCATCCAAATCTCCATTATCCTCTCTCACCTTCTTTATCATTACATCCAGATATGATACAAACAAAACTGGTGACAACACGCTTCCTTGTTAAACCCGTGTTCTCACATAGAACCATTCTTTATTCTCATACTCTGTTCTTACATTACATTTACTATTAATATACAAACTCTCCAGAGCTCCTCTCAACTTTCTACCCATTGCATATTCTCTCTCCAGCACTGTCCACAGTCTCTCTCTAGGCACTAAATCGAAAGCTTTCTTCAGATCTATGTTCGTTTGTTGTACTCCCATACCTTTTCCAACGTAATTCTCATAGAGAACAAGAGATCCGTCGTGCTTCTGTTCTTTCTATATTAGTGCTGCACTTCCCCCCAGTCTGGGCTCTACTACTATTCTCAACCTTTTCTCTAGTATTCTCTCATAAGTTTTTGCCAAGTGGTTCAACAAGAAAATTCCCCTGTAGTTTTCACTCTCCTGTGTCTCCTTTTCCCTTATATATTGGCACTATAACTGACTTTCCTCAACCTTTTGGTACTTCACTCTGGTTCCAATACCTATTAAACAGTTTTAAAATTACTTCTTTCATTTTCTTTCCTCCCTCTTTTATCAATTCTATGGGTATTCCATCTTCCCACGGTGCCTTACCGTTCTTCATCGCTTTCAGAGCCACCTCTAATTCTTCCATAGTGATCTCCTCCCCCTCCTCATCTTTCTCTCCCTCTGCCATCTCTTCCCCCCTCCCATTGTTCGTTCAAATTTAGCAGTTCTCTGAATACGCCGTTCATATCCTGTTTGTGCCTGTTGATCTCAACAAAACTTCTCCTTGCTTATCCTTGATGTTGCACACTTTCCTCTTTGATCCTCTATATGTTTTTTCCAGTTAATAAATCTTCTTCCTTTCTGGCCTCCCATCTTCCATCATTTCTACCACCTCTCTCTTTACAGCCTCTTCTTTTACTCTTTTTTTCACTCTCTCTGCCTCATTTCTTGCCTCCACATACTGGGCTCTTGTCTGTACAGTTCTATTTTTCAGCCACCTTCTCATCAATACCGTTTTCCTCTTTATTGCCTCCTTCATTTCTTCAGTCCACCACTTCGCGTGTTTTTTTTTCGTTCCTCCTACCGATCTTTTGCCTAGGGTCTCCTCTGCTACCCTTCATACCGTTTCTTGTATCTCCCCCATCTCTCCTACTCCTTCTAATTGCTCTAAGTCCACACATATTTTTCCAATATATTCCCTTTTCTTGTTGCACTCCTTCAGCAATTCCCCTTTAATCACATTTCTCTTTCCTTTATTCTGCAGTTTTTCAGCCTTCACCACCAGGTCCGTCACCAACAATCTATGATCCGAATCCATTGTTACCTCGGGTATTACTTTCACATTCCTTATTAGCCTACTATCAGACGATATTAAATAGTCTATTATAGATCTCTGGTCGAATTCTCCTTTGATATTGTTCCATTTATACTTTGAGAACCTATGTGAATCCATCTGTTGGAAAAAACCATTCATGATCTTCATTCCCTTCCTCAAAGAGAAATCTATTAACACTTCTCCTTCAAGTATTCCTCTGACTCCTCCCATAGCTGTCTACATTCCATCCACATCAATCTCTTCCTCCTGTCTGCACTCCTTGCAAATGAAATTTCGCAATTAGCAACAATATAATCCTCCTCTCTTTGCGCCATCTTCCCACTCTCTCCCAACTTTCCATGATGTCCTTCTTCCTCTTCCGGGTGTCCCTGTTGCGGCGAATAGACCTGATAGAAGTGATATATCATTCCCTTGATTTTAGAGGTGCAACTTGTAAGTCTTTCGTGTATGACTCCTATGGTCTGTATGAGCAGTGACATCTTCGGCCCTACTACGAAGCCCACTCCATGCTTCCTGATTCCCTCATCTACCCATTTATATATCAATACATATCTCCTCCCATAATCTCTTCCCCCTCTGCATCGCAATCTCCGCCATTCCATCACATCGAATCCTCCTCCTCATTATCGCCAGGGTCCCTCCTCCTCCTTCCACCAATACGAAAATATAATTTAAGGCGTAGCGCCAATTTCATTTTAAAGGCATTATCAAGTCCGTAAAGAATCGTTTCGGGGTCTGGTTAATATACACTACAATAAAGGTTGATCAACTTAGTTACTGACTGGCCTTGCAGTATTGAATAATGACAATATTCATATTTTCGTAGCATACGGGCTTCTAGAGTAACCTATTTGCCCCCAGCCAAGCTCCACATATAGTATTAAATATATATATAATATTAATATTATTAATATATATAAATAATATTATATATATATATCATATATTAAATCTATACTATATATATATTAATATATAATGATAATATATATGATATTAATAATATATAGATATTTTAAGATATATAATAAATATAATAGTATACTTCTATTAAAATTATCCTGTAGTAGGTATATTAACGAACGCCAAGCACTTTGACTAGCTTATGTGTATAGATATATAATATAATAATAGCAAAGTATATATTTAACCATCGTGACGACATATATTATGGATCATGCCTTACATTGAGAAGTAAAAAGTTAATGTACACTTTTACAAGTAGTATACCTCCTTTATAGCTCATCGGGTGAGTGGTAAATAAAGTATAAAACACTATTGCACTCTACAACACCAGACAATCACTGTAATAGTTCGGGTCAAACCTACTGCAGGAGAGTAATATATATAAAAGATATTTAATAATGCTTTTACACAACTAGTGAGTGTTATAAATAAACAATTAATATATACTATATAAAATCTTAGATATTGTAAACATAATCTCTGCTCAATTAAGAGCCCTGTTTGAGCTTTGTAACAAAAGTGTATAAACGGAGAAGTCTGTCACAAGGTCATTAGCGTATCAAAGTATTGACATAAGCTTGATAAGAAGAACATAAAATGTAGGGAAAGTATAATAATAAATAAAAATAAAAAAGGAGTTTAAGGTTCCCCTACTTTTTTATAGGTCATTGTTTTCTTATTAGCATTACATTCCGTGGTCAGTGATTACATAAGACATCTTGTTAATATACCAAACAGCTAAGCTTCAGGATTACATAGAACCTAGCTTGAATCATTAGATATACACAAAAGTATCTATTTATAATAGTGACTTTCATATACTGTGAGGTTTATTATAAGGATGATTCGCTAGATTTATAATTATGATTTTGTTTAGTTTATAACATATATAATTATAAGAAAAGCCGTTAAGTTATAGCCGAGGTCTACCCTAGGGATCTCTTATTAAGGAAAGTAAGCTTATCCTAGCAACACAAAATGAGCAAGTAAAAGGTAATTCATGAGTAATACTAAATAGATGCAATTTGAATATAACTTATATAAATAATAATATCATGTACAATATTTATATATATATTTTTATTGTCACAATGCCTTCTTTTCCTTGACTAATATATATATATTAATATATATAATCCTACTATTGCAATATAAATATATATATAGATACCCATTAATGAACATTAAAGTTACTAGGAGAGAATGAAATAGAGGGATTTATGAAACCCGCTGAATCCTAGACAGTAAATATGCTAGAAGCTGAATTATATCAATTCCTTCTGTCAATTTTATATAGATTTAAGAATGACATATATGTATAATTCGTCTGAATAAATAGTTCTCGTCTACTATATTTATACATACTAGTTTGAATGGACATTCTAACATTGCATTGAATTAACTCTCAACAATAAAAAAATAAGTAATTGATTATATACAGATATATTTTGAGTTCGAGTCTATATCTGTCGTAGAGAATCAGTTAAGCACTCCATTGAGCTATATATTCTCTTATCACTAACTAATTGCCGCATTGAGTTGAGTATATGTTTCACGGTAGAGATCACTTGGTTTTTTACAATTCTATTGTATCTAATTCTATGACTATTGTGATATCTATTATCTTAATTGAGCTGTCTATGGCACCCAGGTCATGTCTATCGTTGTATTAGCTCTACACTCTCGACTCTGCACTCCTCATGTCCTCCTCATTCTACTCGTCCTACCTCCATCCTACTATCATGTCTTGGTTTCAATCTCTATATCTTATTCTCATTAGTGCCATTGCACGCCCTCGACATCTCTCCTCGAACGCGCCAGTCGCTCCGTCACACGCGTTCACGTAACTCCTCCTCCAACACCTTTCCTGTTACATCTTGAGCCTCAAAGGTGGCTAACAGCTCAGATTGTCCTCTCTCATCTCGCTATTTCTGCTTCTCCGTCAAACTCAGCACCTCTTCTGTAACAAATGACCGAATATGAATATGTTGTATTAAAACCATCATAGTCATTTTATCCATAATCCGACTATTGGTCCTCAACTCACAACAAATCATTCCTCAACAACCTCCGTTACATCACTAATCATATACTTCAATCTATAATACACTAATGAATTTATATCGATAATAATTAATTACAAATTCATAATAATAATATACTCAATAATTTCTAAATAATACTATTAATAGAAATAATACATAATAATATATCGTCATTCAATCATGAATATATATCAACTCATCACTCTCACCTCTGCTTCTCTATCCGTGCCTCTCACCCATAATAATATTAATCTCACACATCTTCATTTATATATTCACACATAACTCATTTCTACCAACAGCAATCACATATACCGCTCTTTTTATTTCTCGTTGCATTTTCTAACTATCAACTCTCTACATCTCTTACACCAGCAGTAACTCAATAAAAACTATTTACTACTTAGAAATACTTATATAATAAAATTCAGGCTTTCTCTTTCTCACAACGCATGGTAGATATTATTCTATATTTATCTATCACTCATAGTCCACCATCATTACATTCTAATCAATTATACTATTCATCTATATCTAGAATAATATCTCTTTCTCGCACTCTGT
>JABUQX010044113.1:0-2500 GCA_015478945.1 Trachelipus rathkii | reverse complement strand
TATATATTATGACATAATATACAATGCAAGTATAATATACATACATACATATATGATTATATATATATATATATAATATATATTATATAATTATATATATATAATATATATTTATATATATCTAATATATTATATATACATATATAATTATATATATATTATATATTATATATATATATATATATATTATATATATATATATATATAATATATATATACGTATACATATATATCTATATATATATATATATATATAATATATATAAGTAGTTATGTACCCAGTCCCGAGGCACCTTTTTTCTATATAAATGAATAGAGATATATTAGGCTTAGGGGGAGGATTGATAGCCCGAAGGGCTATCAATCCGACAAACAGACAAACCGAAGGTTTGTCTGTGTTTGTTTGTATTATTTTGTATTATGCGGCGCGTCTAAATATAAGCTCATTTATTTATTATATTATTATTATTACTTCGAAGAAATTATGATCACGGAAGTGATCATAATTTCGAGCTGACTGTGGTCCGACTCCGACTCCGACTCGACTCCGAGCTCCTGACCTGCTTCGTGCCGCCCCGCACCGCACCGCACCGCACCGCACCACGCCGATTCCGACTCATCCTCTAGTATTATTATTATTATTATTATTATTATTATTATTATTATTATTATTATTATTATTATTATTATTATTATTATTATTATATTATTATTATTATTATTATTTATTATTAGTATTTATTATAAAATGATTTTTCGTTTCAGTGTCCCATATATTTGTATTTTATATTAGTTTCCAAGGGTTAGGGTTACGTATCTGGTTAAAAATTTGCGAGGTGTTAGATGATGAGGTACCCTAGTCGTAGCTGATGTTACGTCCCCCATGGGGACCCCGAAGGGGTCCCACCCCCCATTAAAAAATCCGAAGTGCTCGTAATGGCTGAAATTTTTTGATGAGAGGATTCAGCAGTTTGAGTTTCTAGAAGAATTGGTATGTTGAATCTTGGAGTTGGCTCCGGCACCGGTGTTGGAGCCACTGCGGTGCCGAGTTAAGAAAAACAGTCGTATAACAACAATGTAGGTGTCCTTATATGGTTATCGAGACCGTAGATCTCGAATACGAGGGTTATAAGTCCGTATGGGGTGTCTAGGACCCCCTTGAGGGGTCCTGACTGAAAAAAAAACACAAGTGCAAAACAAAGGACGAAGTAGGAAGAAAGAGGCATGAAAGATGAATAAGAAGAAAGAATGAAAAAAGGGCAGTCTGACACAGAGTGAGTTAGGAGTTGATAGCCGCCACCCGTGCTGGCTTCCGGTGCGTGCGACGTTATTAAATATTTTGTAATGATACAATATTGATGTCTTTATATTGTTATTGGATCTGTAGGATTTTCGAAAATAATGGTTTAAGAACCATCAAGAAAAAAAATAAATAAATAATAAAAAATAAAATAAATAAATAAAAAATAATAAATAAATAAAATTTCCTGATTCTTTTTATGTTTATAACTTCCAAATTTACGTTTTTACATACCCTAAAGCAGCAAATCAGTAAATCAAACCACCATCCACCCACCCTCATGGACCAGTTGTGATCTATTGATCTATTGATCTATGATTCTATTGATCTATTTGATCTATTGATTCAAGGTCAAATTTTTTACTAAATTTGTCGATGTTTTACATTACCCTAAATCAGTAAAATTCAGTAAACAAGCCACCCAACCTTACCTCCTGACCAGTTGTGATCTATTGATCATTGATCTATTGATCTATTGATCTATTCATCTATTCAATGTTTTACTAAAATTGTCATGTTATACATACCCTAAATCAGTAAATTCAGTAAATCAGCCACCCAACCTACCCTCCAGTCCAATCATGATATTCTATTGATCTATTGATCTACTGATCTATTTGATCTATTTGATCTATTGATTAAGGTCAAATTTTTTACTAAAATTGTCATGTTTTACTTCCCTAAATCAGATAAATCAGTTAAATCAAGCCACCCAACCGCCCTCATGACCAGTTGCTGACTAATTTGATCTATTGATCTATGATCTATTGATTCTATTGATTAAGTTCAAATTTTTACTTAAAATTTTCATGTTTAACATTACCCTTAAATCAGTAATCATGTAAATCAAGCCACCCCAATCTACCCTCCAGGTCCAAATCATGATTCTATTTATCTATTGATCTATTGAATCTATTGATCTATTTGATATATTGATTAAGGTCAAATTTTTGCTAAAATTGTAACGTTTTACATAAATCAGTAAATCAGTAAAATCAGTAAATCAAGCCACCCAAACCTTACCCTCATGACCAGTTTGTGATCTATTGATTTCTAATTGATTCTATTGATTTCAAGTCACATTTCGAGTAACATTTTTTTTTTTATTGAAAAAAAACATTAACATTTTAAAAAATCAAAGTTTCTTTATTACAAAGATCAATTCAATATATGTGACGTAAAACAAATCCTTCTCTTCCC